>MU118020.1:51639-120194 GCA_014904855.1 Thelephora ganbajun
TTGAGATAGCTGACCTGGCTTGAGTCTAGGGGACGGTGAGCATTCTGTTGTCGACGGATATAAAATCGCACTTACGGAGCGATGTTGACTGTCAGTACCTGCCTGACCTGCCAACGCGTTACGATGGAGATCCGCGACCATCATCCGGGTATCGATTATAAGCTCGGTCTGAACGGGGAGGAGGGTTCTTAGCGATTGCCGAATAGAAGTGACTGAACATACGTTGAAGACGTGGAGGAACCTATTGAGGTCCACTCTCCAGGTGGCAATAGACTTTTTGTCATTCTTCGCGTGAAAGCGTTGAGAGAACGCGTCTCGTTTACCCTGCTTGACGATCTTCTTCTGGATTTCGGCCACAGTTCTATGATTGAGATCTTGGTAAGTGAATCGCCCACCACATGCATCGCTGGTTCAACTCACCTAGTCAACTGTTCGATTGCTTCGAGCACGGGCTTACTGAACTCATCCGGTCGTCTCCCGTTCATCCCCCGTTCAAGGGCTTCACAGATGTCATTGCAGGATGACTCGAGCTCGATGTAATCCTACTTGTTGATCGTCGGGTCCTGAACAAATGTGAACCGGAGGCCCATCGTCCCATAATAGGAGGAAACGTACCCTAATCGCCGTCAGGAGGGCACTGACGGAGTTAAATGCAGCCTTAGCTGGTGTGATACCAGTCGTCTCCTTCGCAACGTTCGTGGTCTCCATGGTCGTATTTGGTGGTAAGAGGGCACCGTCCTGGGACTTTGTATCCGTCGTCGAAACTCGAGGTAGTCGCGAGAAAACGGCGCGGGACACAGGCTGGGAGGAACCTGGGATGGGCGGCCATTTTGCAATCACATTGGACAGGGATCAGAAAAATGGATCGATTTCCCCGCTGACTATTGGGTTCCTGGCGCTACAACACGAAAATCAGAACGATACTAATCCACCTCAGGTCGACCCCGGCTGTTTTGCCCACGGCATGGTTCTTACCGTTCCCTTCGCTTTTAAGACCGAGGCCATAATCGAGGCAATAATCCACCCAGTTCGACCGCACCTAACGTCCTCTGTTCAGTATCGTTCGGTACTGCACCGACAGACACTAAATAGTACCGTAAGTAGAGTCCGCGGAGAAAAAGTAAATACATGACAGCCCAGCTGACACCGTATACATTACATGAAATCCCGACCTCTACCCGTCGATTCCGTAAATCGGACATTCATCAGCAAAATCGTCAGCCAGTACGCGACGGTACGCGGAGGTACGCGGAGGTTCCCGAGGGTACCCGGCTCGCGTACCATCATTTCGGGTACCTTCATCTGAAATTTGAAGCCTCCCCCCCTTTGAATCTATGCACCCGGTGGTACGCGCTGGTACCCGAGTGGGCGCTTGGCGATTTTGCTGATGTTTTCTGATGGCAGTATCCTAGAATCAATAATCATCGTCGTCCCACCTTCGAGTTGTAGTGGTTTTGCATGGAGATGAATGGGGTAAGGTTGTTTTGGATAGTATCAACAAGATGAGCGGTCTGGGAGGTGCGAGACCATAGCGTCTACGTACTACCAGACCCAGCAGTTGCTCATACCGGTATAACGAGCATAACCGGCTTGGATGACATCAGGCAGGGTGCGCATCTGGACCTGTTGCACTGCAAGGCGTCGATATACTCGACACCAAGGTGCTCAAGACTACCCTTGGCAGAGGCGAAGATATTCCAATCGTTCAACGTGAACCTCCCCAAACTATCCAAGTGCGATGGAATCGTGCTTGCTAACGGAACCAACTTCATCCGGGTTAGGCACCAAGGTCGTCGATATTTCCTTGAAGACCAGAGCGTAGATCTCGATCGTGATGACGACTTCTTCTCTGGGGTGTTATGGACCTTGAGATTTTGAGAGATTTGCCGAGGGTGCGTTCAACAGACTCGTCTTTAGATCGTGTTTTGTGGGGAATAGGGCGTACGTGAGCTTGGTGTACTCGGTGTCCTCTTTTTCGCCGAGGACCCAGCCCAGCTGGGATGCCATAACTCATATGACGCCTAGCGAAAGTCGGTATCAGTAAATGGCTTTCGATCTAAAGTTCGACGGGCAGCCGAGAATGATCTGGCTGACCGTTCGAGACCAGAATTCCGATGGTGCCTGTTCCTCAGCCGCACGTCTCTCATCCTCAGCACCTTTCACCAACACGCGTAACTCGCCCTCGATCTCACCGTCATCTATCATCTCGCCTGTTCCGGCTCGCCGGCCAGGCGGATCGTCAGGTCGATCTTGTCACATTGGAGAGATGGGTGTGAAAGGATTGTGCGGTGAATTATAGTGGAGGATTTGTAGAGTTCCACGATCTGTGAGCAAGAACTTAGAACATGGATATCGGGGTGTCAGCTGAGGTGGGATTACCTCAGCGTCTCCTGTAGTGTGCCCAACAGTCCAGAACGTAGACTCTAGGTTTTCCAGAGCCTTGGAACATTTGATCAGGATGCCTTCTGGTTATTTCCCCTCCCTGAGATGATCCAATGCGATCTCTGCCCCAGCGCAAAGGATGTCTTCTCTAGCCAGCTATAAAACGCAAGTGAGACTAGTAGCAGCCATCAATAGTAGGAATGGTCAGAGTCGCTGTGCAAGTTGGTGGCCCGACTCCTTGAAAGTATGAGAAAGATTTAGGGCGTCCGCAATAGAGAGGGAGGCATTCGACACCAGAGAGAAGGCATCCATGGAAACCATGACAAGAGCTTGTGCGAGGGAAGCATGGAGGACGAGTGCGCTCACCTCCAAAAACGGTGGGTTGGTAGGAGGAGAGGATGAAGGGTAAAAACGAGTAGCGGGAGCTGTGGGCCGTTCATGATAAGACCGTTCCAGAAGCGACGCGAAAATCAGGGTCTGGCCAGCTCTGGTTGGGAGAGAGACCCTGATTTTCGTGGAACCATGAGGATGGCGGAGATGTAGGACCATCGGGATGAGCAACCTCCATCGCATTTGATATGGCACACCTCAAGGTGAATAATGTAGGCGCGCCCACCGGACTCCTGCAGAGAACGGCGCGAGCTTAGGTCCCTTACAATAGGTTCTCCAAGCAAATGCTTTCACGCTATCGACGTTTACGAAAGACTCGGAGCTGGAGATCGGATTCCAGTCTGGAACTACCATAAATGTCAGCCATCACGCTGACAAACGAAACGTCTGGAAGTCACGGACGCTCTGTTACACATGAGAGGCGAAAGAAAACATGGAACATGAGATGTGGGGATTTAGACAACACAGGATACAGATCAAGCAGCATCGACAACGAACAGTGAAACGAAATACAGGATAATGTACGACTGCAGGAAGCCAACGAGCGCAAGAAAATGTCCTTGGGAAAAAAGAGGAGATAGAGTGACAGCGACAATGAGGGATGCCACGTTCAGGAACGGGATATCCGTCCAGACGCGGGGTCGGTTGTTCGTGGAAGGAGACGTCCAGGTAGACCTGTAAGATGGTGTCCGGTACCTCGAACTGAGAATGGAGAGTTAATGCCAGGCGTAGGAAGTGGCGCTGTTTCCAGGAACTCACCGTTGAAATCTGAAATCCTGTTTACCACGGGGATATAAATCAGCTTTTCATTTCCTTTTCTATATTCCGGAGGAGCACTCTGCAGCGCTCTAGATCATCCGCAGCCCCAAGCCTCTCAAATACACCAGCAGCGCGCAAAGCCTCGGACTTTGCCTCTTCAAACATGCGTTGTTTACGCCAAACCAAAGCCTGCTGCTCCATCGCGCGACCAAGATTGTATGAGCCGTTGGCCGCGTGCGACTTGGCGCGTTCAGTGTGAACGTGTGCGTCACCGAACCGGCATTGATCGGAAAACAGCTGCGCGAGGGAGATGTTAATCCAAAACAGCTGGTCGTCCCAGTTAGAAGAAGCGATTCCGAGGGCTGCCCCGAAATGGTTGATGGCCTTCTCTGTCTCGCCCTTGGATCCACATATATTGCCAAGGAGACGGTGAGACTGGCACATCTCAAATTGGTTGTTGATGCTCAAGAAGAGATCAATCGTTCGGGATGCGGTCGTTTCCGCGGCATCGAGTTGTTTGTCGTAATTCAACAACCATGCGAGGCGTTTCAAAGATTGTGCTTGTCCCGGTACGTTATTGCGCCGTTCGTAGATTTCCAATGCTTCTTTTGCCTGCGGTATCCCTTCCTTGTAGAGGCCCAACCATAAGTTTGCATCGGATAGGAACCTCAATGTTTCGGCGACCTCAAAGTCATTCCCCCGCCCCCTCCACAGCTTCAAGGCGTGAGTAAGGAGTCGTTTGTACTCTGCATGATTTCCAACAGAGTTAAACAATCGTGAGAGCTCGAACAAGCACGTTGGCTTGGAGGGATGGCTATCTGGGAGTCCTTCGACCTTTGGCCCTAGCACAACCAGCCGTATTTTGTGCCAATAGAGGTGTTTCATGAAACGACCACAGGATAGCCAGACTTCATCCGAGTTTGTGTCAACGGATGTGAAAATATCCAGCAGGTGCTCGACGTTCACATCCTCTGACCTAATCCACCGCCCCTCTTCGAACCCAGGCTTACTAGGATTAACATCAACCGACAATTTGCGGAAGTATTGGTTCTTGGTCGTGTGGAAGAGTGGGGAGAACTTCGGAGTTTTGGGGGAAAGGTAGTCCCGGAGTGGCGCCAACATCGTGATGAAGTTATTGCTCCGGTATGTCAGAGAAAGAAGACAGAATTTGTCGAAGATGTTCTCCTTGTCAGAGATGGTGGGAAATAACCAATCCAGGTTCTCGTCAACGCCTTGAGGGAAGAACGCGATGACACCGAGCAGATCACGGGCATTTGGACCAAGCTCGCGGAACGTTGGTGAAGCGAGCGAAAGTTCGATCGTCGCTGCCAGGCTCTCGTTGTAGTCTGTACGAAGTACCTGTGTGCGGTGCGCGTTCCATTCCCTCGCCAATCGATTGTAATCCCACACGTTGCGCGATGCGACGGTGGCGAGTAGTGTGATCGAAAGCGCATGGAAGTCCAATCGTCTGACAAGGTCGCTGATGATATCAGACCGTCCATCGTTATCGTAGATGCCATAGAAGATGTCACATGCCGACTCCATTGACAATGTAGGGATAATTGGACGTTTGCAGTGTGGGGGGACAGTGCGGATACGCGAAGTGATGCCAAGACAAATGTTGTTGAGCCGGCTTAGCTCCTCCACCACGGTGTATATCTCCCGGGCCTCTGTCCCCTGGGGGTCCAGAATTGACTCAGCATTATCGAGGAATAGGATCATCTCCCTTGAGGACAGGAATGGTCGTAAAACAGTCAAATCCTCAGGGTTTTCGATGCCTGCCCCGATGACCTTGGAGAGCCGACTGAGGAAATTGGCACACGAAGCAGGGAACTGATCGCAACGGATGAATCGCCGATTATTGCCAAAACGTTCCTTGATGCGACCGTGATGGAGGACGGTCAGGGCGATGGACGTCTTGCCAATCCCGCCAGCACCGATGAGAGCGATGGGTGTGACGTTTCCTGCGAGAGCAACGATCCCTTCGATCAGCTCGTCGCGTCCGAAACAGGCCCCTGGCGGCGGCGGGGGTAACTCTCCAGGGGGGATGCTATGTAAAAGTAAGACTGTGGGTCCCATGGTGTTGAGATAGCTGACCTGGCTTGAGTCTAGGGGATGGTGAGCACCCTGCATTCCGTTGTTGATGGACAGAAAATCGCGCTCACCAGCCGATGTTGACTGTCAGTACCTGCCTGACCTGTCAACGCGTTACGATGCATATCCGCGACCATCAAGTGGGTATTGATTGTAAGTTCGGTCTGGACGGGGAAAGGGACTCTTAGCGATTGCTGAATAGAAGCGACAGAACGTACGTTGAAGATGTGGAGGAACCTATTGAGGTCCACCCTCCAGGTGGCCATAGACTCTTTATCATTCTTCACGTGGATGAGTCGAGAGAGCGAGTTTCGTTTACCCTGCTTGACGATCTTCTTCTGGATTTCGGCCACAGTCCTGCGGTTGAGATCTTGGTAAGTGAATCGTCTGGCATACGCATCGCTGGCTCAACTCACACAATCAACTGTTCGATTGCTTCGAGCACGGGCTTACTGAGCTCATCCGGTCGTCTCCCGTCCATCCCCCGTTCAAGGGCTTCACAGATATCAGTACAGGATGACTCAAGCTCGTTGTAATCCTGTTTGTTGATCGTCGGGTCCTGAATAAATGTGAACCGGAACTCATCGTCGCGGAATCGGAGGAAACGCACTTTGATCATCGTCAAGAGGGCACCGAGGGAGTTAAGTGCAGCCTTAGCTGGTGTGATACCAGTCGTCTCCTTCGCAGCATTAGTGGTCTCCATGGTCGTATTCGGTGGTGATTGAGCACCGTCCTGGGACTCTGTATCCGTCGTCGAAACTCGAGGTAGTTGCGAGAAAACGGCGTGGGGACATAGGCTGGGAGGAAGAACCCGAAGCCTAATAGAGATGGGCGGCTATTTTGCCATGACACATCAGAACAAGCCGACCTCCGCTTGTCGATTCCAGACCTATCCTGATGGCAGAATCCTGGTTTTGCTAGAATCAATGACCATCGTCGTCCTACCCAGTGAACAAACACCAACTCATGTACTGGGTGCGCTCAGTTGGCGGTGTGATGCTCCCCCCACGCCTGATCCTGGAGGCTCGTACGTTTCATCTTCTCGTGACGACCCTGCACAGGTCGTGTCCTACTCAGAACAACCCCAACCTCCGTGGACACACACTCCTGTGGTCAACTAGACATATATTTGAGAGGTAGTACGACACAATCTACTCCAGGTTCCCCCTCACTCCGCTCTACCGTATCGATTGATTCTACCACTTGTCTACTCTTTCGTGCAAGTCAGCCACGACACATCACCACCACACCTCTCAGGACCCAAATGCACGCTCGAGCTTGCATAGATTAATGTTGTGCCCGCATTGCCCGTTTGCGACACTGGCCCACTCCCTCGATAAATAAACGATCAGGACAAATATACTGATGTTGGCTACCCAGCACTTGGACCGGTCTGATTGGGTAGCCACACAAAAACGAATCTGCTCTTACACATCTGAGTGTGGAGTCTAGAGTTCCACACCACCGGCAGGTGTCAGGTCCTACAGCTTAGACAAAGTAGTAGACCACGTAGGTTCCCCAAGAGCATAAAGAGCGTCCAGTTCGGCTTTGTACCTTTCTTGGACGACCTTCCTGCGGACTTTCATCGTCGGCGTGAGGCAGTTGTTCTCGGTCGAGAAGAGCTCGTTTGTGAGGTATAGCCTCTTCGCGAATTCGTACCTGTAAAACCCTAGTGTCACAAGACCGCAGGATTAGGAGGGAGGGGAAAAAAAACAAACGTACCCTTTCAATCCATACCTAACCCCATCCTTCGTCAGCATATCCAAAACAGCCTTCACGATCTTCTCATCCTTAACCGCCTCATCCAACGTCCTCAAATCCTTCTCGCCCACGCTCTTCTTCCACACCTCCGAGGCTATCTTCCCCAGAATCACCGGATCCGGGATCACGATAGCAATCAAATACGACTGCAAAGAATCGCCGTGCACGTAAATCTGCTGTACGACCGGACAAGCGGCGTAGACGTTTTCGATCCTCTCCAGAGCGACGTATTCGCCTTGAGAGAGCTTCATGATGTTCTTTACGCGATCGATGATTTTGAATCGTCCGACTTCGTCGATGAGACCTACATCGCCGGTGTGGACCCAACCTTCCTCGTCGATTGTTTCCTTCGTGGCTTCTGGGTCTATCCGAATCAGGTGCATCAGAGATTTAGACGTAACGGGCGTGGAGAGAAGGGAAAAACTCACTCTTGTAGTATTCGGAGAAGCAGTTGGCACCTCTCACACAGATCTCTCCACGTGGGCAAGGTTTGTCCAACACGCTGTACCCCATACTCGGGACATCTATCAATTTGATCTCGTTCACCGGCTGGGGCCACCCGACGGTTCCCGCAGCCGTTGGATCCCTGGGGAACGGCCTCGTGCACGTTCCACAATTCTCGGTCATACCATACCCTTGAATGAGATTACACACCAAGGCCACCCTGAGGAAATCCAGAACCTCCGGGTTGAGCGGTGCGCTCCCACTCCCCACCAAGTCAACCCTCCCCCCGATAATCGCCCTGACCTTGTTGAACACCAACTTGTCCCAGAACGGATGGGTGTGATCGCCGGTTTGCTTCAACCTTTCCAGCTTTGCAGCTACACCGCGTCGGAATAACACACCCTTGAGACCAGGGGCATGAAGGTTGGCTGCGATCGCTTGGTAGATTCTATTGAGGACTCGAGGGACAGCGGGGAGGGTGTTGGGTTTGAGGACTTGGAGATCTTCGAGTAGATGTAAAGGGGAACCGGTGGAATAACCGATCAAACCGCCAGTGGCGGTAACGTTGAGCTCGAGCGTCCGCTACATGATGACGAATGTGAGTTTTGGTTCTTATACAGAAATGGAGCCGGGTTTACCCCAAAGATGTGGGCGAGGGGTAGGTACGAAAGCATGACTGGGGTGGCGTCGGGGGGTAAGTCCCAACCAGAAAGGTTAGAATAGGTAGCCGCGGCAAGGGCACCTTGAGTCAGCACGGCGCCCTTTGGATTACCCGTTGTTCCCTAAAGCACACTCTCAACACCATCGGGACACACAGGCAGGGGAAACGCGTACAGAGGTGTAACAAATAGTCGCAATAGTATCTGCGGTTACGGGCGGAGGTGGTAAAGAAGTCTTTGCTCCGATCGCCTCAACTGAGCCGGAATCCGTTAGGCTAACGCGGTATGCAGAGAGTCAAACACGAGCTCACCTTCGTTCAGAGTGAGGATCTTGATCCCGCACTCCTTACCCCAAGCATCAGCGATTTTGCGGGCGGCCTCAGGGATCTCTCCGAGAGTGATGATCGTCTTTAGAGTCGGGAGCTTCGGAGACAAGCTAAGCAGCGTGGACACATTTTGAGGCTGGACGAAGATGACGCTGAGATCTGAATGGTTGATACTGTTTGGTTTAGACTTTGATTCAGCACGTGTGAGAGATAACCTTGTAACCGGGGGACCCACATGTACTCTTGAGACAATTTGAGTTGGTGACCACAAGCGCGCATTGGAAGATATAGCAGACGTACCGATTGAATCTGGGCCAAAGTTTTCGTACAAAGGCACAACGACCTTTCCGTACAACGGGAGAGCAAGATCAACAATCCGCCATTCTGGAGGAAAAACAGGCCCATGTGTCAGTAGCACGTCAATATGTCATGGCGGAAGAAAAAGTTTGAACGTGATGGCAGACGCTGGAGCGATCGAGAAGGAAGAACATGTGAAATGCAGGCTCACCGGGAGTGTTTGCGGACCACAGGCCGACCGTCTCAAGGCCGTTCGCCTTGACGGCGTCCCCAGAACTGAACAAGTTCTCTATTCCGCCCCCAACGTCAAGTCTGCGTTTTGCTACTTCGCCCCAAGTCGACCAGATGAAGTGGTCGGCGAATTTGAGCGGGTTAGTCGAGACCGCCGGTCGGTAACCTATGTATGGGGCATTTGGACCGGCTACCCTGAGTCCCCGCTCGAAGATTTGTGCAAGGTGCGTGAATGTCCGCCCGTCGTCCAAGGTGATATGTGGGTACACGGCTGTGATTTATTCTCGAAGATGAGCTAAATATCCCATATACTAGAGTGTAGGGTGTGGGTGCAAGGACTTGCCATTCCTGTAAATGTCTACAGGAAAAAATCGTTTCCGTGAGCCTTGAACGACTCCGAGCTCTGCAAGGAACGTACCTGAATGTCCTGGCTTTCCTGGACCAGGTGAAATGAGAGATTGTTTCTCGTAAGGGAGTAGTTCTGGCCAACGATCGTTCAAGGGGTGAATATCAGCCATGTCGCTCGTAGTGGGAGTAGAAAAGAGAAGATGGGGAACAGTTTGCAGAACATTTTGCGACGCTTAAAGCGAAGTAGCGTCAAAGTTTGGCGATATCCCCGGTGAACCGGTTGGTGTGGGTCGAATCAGGTGTTCGCATCACTTATGTTTTCGGACCACGGGACGGCGTGAACACCCATTCAAAAAAAACTTGATTTTTTGGACCCGACAGAACCTAAGTAGAACCGAGATTCAAAGCAGAGTGTAAGCAGTAGCTCTAAGCTAGACTGCCATTGAAGGCACTTGCATATAACAACTGGAACATCGACGATCGTTCGCAATTTCCCTGGAAGCATCGGCTCCACCCGCCTGCCAGCGATATAAGCAAAAGCAAAAGAAATTCCGCACTCACAAAGGAGATGACCCTCGCATTCTCTCCCACGCCGTTCCTTTCAAGTTCCCTGCAGATCTTGATAGCGACCCATAGACGTTAGACGCCTGGTCTCCATATCTGGACAATTGAGGCGATCGACTGAGACATATCCACTGCGACTGTCCGGGCCACCCAAGACGGAGAGACCATGTCCATGCATTGGCCCGTTACAACCGTGGCGGGTCACTTCCCCCTATTTCAACATGTCTAACTGGCAATCCGCTCTTTATCTCTACCCCCCACCTCCCACCTCCCACCCTCCTTCCACCTTCAAACCTCACTCCTCGCGAGTTTCTGTTTCTTGGCCTCTCTTCTCCACAGATACCTGTTGGAACCGGTCACCTGCATCCCTAATCCTATTCATCTGTATCTTTAATCGCAATGATATCTACTGGAGCACATACCAAAAAGGCCACACCGATTACCATCGCTGGTCGAAGGATGAAACAATGGGTATGTTCTTTCCCTTCCCCCTGGCCAGACGCCAGATCCCTGACAACACTCCTTTAGATTGTACAATCTCTAACGTCCACCCCTCGGAAAGCTGGAAAGCTCTCCAAACACCGTCAAACAGTCTCCGACGCGACAATTTCCAGGTCCTCCCCGACCACAATCCTCCTCGCTCCGGAACTCAAGACCGCGTTGAAGACGACCCAGTCCAGCCAAGTTATCCATGACGTCTTCCTTCCCTCTGAAACGTGAGTCCCTCCCCCCTTGCTCCTTTCCCCTCCTCCGCTCGCGTTTCGGTTTCGGATTTGCCTCCCGCTGATGTCGATTGATCGCTGATCGTCCATGCGTTGTGTGATGTCAACGGAAGCAGGAAGCCACTACATCGTCGTTCGACAGATAACACAGTCTTGGTTGTGTCCTTGAGCACTTCGTCATCCAGTGATGGACCCACGGACAGCGAGTCCGTGTCTGTCCCCACGCCTCCCGATGAAGAGTACCAAGAACCTCCCTCCCTTCCGAAAACACCATGTGACGAGCCTCAGAGCCAACTTGGTGAGAACGAGACTTGCGCGTGCGCACCGGATATAACGGTCGTCCCCCCGAGCCCTCTGCCTCCCCCTCTACGCGCACTTTCCCCCACCCCTTCTGCCTCTCCGAGAGGTGACACCAGTTCGATCCACATATCCAATGCGAGCCAAATACCAGATGAGGAGGACGCCCAAGTGGAGGTAGTCGAGGTGGAACAGGGGATAGAACCCCAGCATGTCGGAGATGCGAAGTCCGACAAGGTTGTGCGTTTCCGTGACCTGTGGTGCCACATCCAGGAAGAAGAGTGCCAGTGGGGGGACCCTGCGAGCGTGGTAACTTGGACCGTCACGAACGGGGCTGAGATCGAACCAGAGGAACCCAAAATCTCTCCCCCTGTCTCCGAAGGATCACAACCCAAAGAACCCTCTGCTACCCCTCTCCCTCCAGCTGAAACTGAAGAAGCCTCAACATTCCTCCTCTCATCGGATGAACGAATGACACTCACCATTCGTAAATTCCTCGGCGCCGGATCCCATGGTACAGTTGTCTCCGCAGATTGGGCGGAGGGTCACTGCCAAGTTGCAGTAAAGGTCTCGCACAAACTCTACATTTCCGAACTGGATTGCACAGAGTCAGGACTGAGGAGCTTGAAGAACGAACTGGATATCCTCAAAGCTCTGAAGCAGTCGAGGGAGGACAACGAGTTGGGATCAAAGTTCTTCCCCGAGCTTTTCAAAAGCTGGCAAGATGCGAAGAATGTTTACTTCGCGATGGATCTGTATCTGTGGAACTTGGAGGACCTCCGGTGGGCTGACCCTGACTGGGATGTGACGACCGGTGACAAGATCTTATGGGCAGCCGAGATGGTATGCTTCCACTTCGCTTTCGTGCCGCTCTCATATTTACACCCCCCGCAGATCCTCGGTGTTCAGGCTCTGCACCGTATGCGAATACTACACCGTGACATTAAGCCGGCCAATGTCTTCATCACATCCACCAAACACATTATCATCGGCGACTATGGTGTCGCACGCGCCTGGCTTGAACCATTCTACGCCAACTTCCCTTCGTCCTCCCTGAAAGCTCGTGATGCTCCAGGAACGATGTTCTATCTCGCTCCAGAGGTGGTCAAGGGATTCTATCAGGACCAAGTGAACTTTGAGGTGGGGAAGTACGCAAACTACGGCTTCGAGGCGGACATTTGGAGTCTAGGCGTGACGATCTGCGATAGCTGGTGTCAGAGCAGGGGGCTGTTTGGGCTTCAGGAAGAGGAGAAGCACTTGGATATTAGGAGGGTAGTTCCTTCCAAGATCTTGCAGATGGATGTTCAACCGGTCGTCAAGCGGATCGTCAACAGTCACCCGATTTGGCACTTGATTGCTAGGGTAAGTATTCATTCCTTATCTTGGGGTGGCAGCGGCAATAATCATTGGTGCGTAGATGTTGGATAGGAACCCTAAGACTCGCATTGGGTACAACGAGATCCTCGCACATCCAGTTTTCGCACATCTCGACTGGAATAGGGTTGCGAATCTAGAGTATACCCGTGAGTTCATCACCCTCCTGTAACACCTTTACTCCACGAGCCTAATCTTCGCTTTCAGCGACATGGAGTTTCCCCGAGGGTGAACCCTCGAAACGACCGAAGCTCGTCCGGGACGAGATCGAGTTTACATGCTATTATCAGCCTCCAGGGGATATTCGCATGAACGAGACGGATAGCGAGCAAACAAGGGCCTATAAGTTGAGTAGACGGGAGGGACAGGTCCTCAGGAGAGCCATGGGCGCTGCGAGAGATTGGGTGGGTGAACAACAGGTGTGGATCAGGGATGAAGTTTTGGGGGAGTACGACTTCGATTGGACTGCCCCGGAGGTCATCGCAGAGGACGAAAGGTGGGCTTCGGATGATGACTGAAAAATCATTCTTTTCTATCTCGACGCGGATTCACGTGCTCTCACACGACATCACTCGCATCCAAGATCGCAGATGATGAGCTCTTGCTATCAGATATTTGTACTTGTATGTATTATTAGCACACTCTTGCCGGCCTGTCTTGCATCCATCTGTACATTATACAATTCGCATTTCTTCTAATAATAGGTCGGCGGAAACCGCTGCGACTGAGATGGAGTTCCCTTTTGACACCGAACGGTGAATTGGCATCACTTGACTCAGAGTCACAGCCCAGGAACATGAATACGCCAAAGAAATTGACAGTGACTTCCACAGCCTCCCAGTGTACCGTGGATTCAATTTTCTTTTGTAATTTATTTGCTGGAGGGTGCGCAGGAAACGAGCGAGGTACATGGAGTGATACGTCGAGAAAATAGAGGATTGATCAGGCGTTTTTCTGCCACGATGCCAGTGCGGCCGTGCAAGGCTATTTACTTAATCGATAACGCGCACACCCACGTTCCTTAGTACTAGTATGAAACCTGGTACAGCTCATCCCTCGAAGGACACGAATCGGGGGTCCGCCCTGCTATCTGTGAACAGAAGACACCAAGACACGCCTACCTCACACAGGACGTAAGGACAGGGGATGAATCGGGTGAAGGATGCCTCGTGTGCAGTCAACGCGAGTCGAGAATAGACAGGCGCCTACGCCAGAGGCTTTGAAAGTCAGCCACCGCTAAAATTGGACTGCTTTATTATAAGTACGGGTACCGGGCCAGAGTCGGTCGACTTTCTCTCCCAGGCTTCCGTGCATCTTTCCCATCGCTTCTATCTCAGACGAATACCCTCTTTCCGTTTTTTTGTTATCTCAACCTCCGAGATGTACCACCGGTCCTCGCATCATCAATCTCACACTCCCACTCCAGCGTATAACCCAGGATACGGAGGCTACGGCAGCCATCCCCCACCCCCGGCTCACGGTGCAGGGCACCCCGGGTATTCTCCTCAGCCTGCTCACCTCCACAGAGCACCACCTGGTGCGGATCCGGAGCTTTGGCATTGGTTTACTGCGGTGGATACGGATAAGTCGGGATCTATCACTGTGAACGAGCTGCAATCTGCTTTGGTCAATGGTGCGTTTTTTCTTCTTCTTTTCTTCATCCCCTCCCCCGTTTTTCGGCGACCCATTCGTCATCCATTTGCTTTGTGTGAGTGTAAGGCTGATTTCCTTGGTTTAGGAAACTGGACCAGTGAGTCTTTCGATATGACAAATCGAACTCGTTGGGTGTGGTTCCGCCGCTCTCCCAGGGTTGATTTGCGTCATAGAAGTGCGCATGGTCCGCTGACGGGAAAAAAACTGCTTAAACAGAATTTGATCTTGATACGGTCAAGATGCTCATGAACATTTTTGTAAGTCTCCGCCTTCTTCGGATAAGATATCCAACGGGTCGTTTTGCGCGAGGGTAGATCGTACATCTAACCAAACGACTCTTATCATCGCAGGACACCGATCGTAATGGGACCATCGGTTTCAATGGTTCGTCACCCTTGTAAAGTCCAGCTGCGGCGATCGGCCGCTGCTCCTTGGCTGGTGCTAATTTGGGGTTGTAGAATTCCAGGGGCTTTGGCGATATATCAAAGATTGGCAAGACGTTTTTAGACACTTCGACCGGGATCGTTCCGGCTCGATCGACGGGCACGAATTGGCTTCCGCTCTCAACAGTTTTGGATACAAGCTCTCTCCACAACTACTATCCTTGATCGAACAGAAATATGGTGAGTATGCTTTTTTGGTGGCGTGCGATTTTTTGTGTAGAGGTGCAGAAGGTACTTATCCCCAGTGTTGTAGCTTCTGGGCCAGTCGCGGGCTATGGTCCACCACCCGGGATCACTTTTGATCGTTTCGTTAGGGCTTGTGTTGTGGTGAAGACTTTGACAGAAGCTTTCCAAGCGTCAGTTTATTTTACTCTCTCCAGTTCTCCATATTCGAGAGCGATCTTGCTTACGACCTCGATCTTTGGTACAGTGTCGATACCGACAGAGACGGATGGATTCAAATAAACTACGAACAATTTATGAAGGTCGGTTTCATCCACCATTCCTTCAATTCGCTCTCACTTCTAACACAATTCGATGGTTCAGATCGTACTCAGCGCTCCCTGAGGGTGCCTTCTGATGCTCTGCATGATGAATGTCAATGTCTTTCCACACTCTTGTTGAAGTATAATCACCCTCCCATTCCACCTCTCCCATCAAACTCGTCCTATCATCCCATGCTCTTCACCTTGTATCATCTCTGATTTCGGAAGATTTGTACCTGATACTCTACAAAATCATATTGCCTATTACTTGCGCAAGAATCGCTCGTCTTTTTTTCCCGTTTCTTTTTTGCGTGACGAGGTTTGGGATGTAGATGTAGTTTGTGTAAATGGCATAGAGTCCCCTCTCATGGTTACCCTCGAAAGAGAGAATTGAAGCAACATGATCACCATGGATGCGAGTTGGAGATCCCTCTCAATGAGAAGACACTTCGAGCTTGGGGGTTCAGTAAAAACGACATGATAAATTTCATAGAGTGCTTTGAGAGAACGGATAACCCACTGAGCGGGACACCCTGGGCGGGTCCCATCCGAAGTCGGTAAGGCTAGCGCGTAAGAGCATTTCCTCTAGGTGGCACATAGAGACGACATCGCCTCTGCACATCACAGGGCATAAACTGCGCCAGGAACAAAAGGAGTGCGTTAAGGTAGCCGTCGTGTTGCGTGAGATATTCATACACACAAGTTCGTGGTCGTCGCGATCTTCATTAGCTCAAAGACAAGTGGGAAGTCAGAACAAAAAAGAAGTGAAAGCGTTGGGATATTGATACACAGCGTACCTCGTGAGGTAGGCACATGGCACAAGATACGTACACGTGTACTCGAGTTCGTGCAATGTGAAGTTGATGTGTCGGTGAGGTCCGTGAATCGTATCGTTAGGTTGGCGTTATGAATCGTGTGGAGGATGGAGAATCCCGGCCTGCGAGAATATCTGATCGGAAGGAAGGTCGATGGTGCTGGTGCTGTGAGATTTCATGGCGGAGAATGACAACTTGCAGTGGCTTCAGCCTATCACGCAGTCGGCGGTGGAACTCGCAGGAACTCGCTTGCACCAGCATGGCCTCGAACGAACCCGCGTGGGATCAGCCGATCCGGCCCAGGAAGCCAGACCCCGCTCGGAATCATAAAAGGTTTCATTCCGGACCTCAATGAATACTTGGAGCTGCGGGATAGGGTAAGGCCGAGACGTCGTAAGACCAACACCCCGCGAGAGACGGTTCCAGACATTCTCGAGAACGCCACGACGCCTGGGGCGAATCGTGTGATCGGTCCCAGCGAACGGTGTCGGGATGCCTTCTAGTCTGACAGGAGGTAGAGGTTTATCGCCAGGCTTGTGCGTGCGGGTGGGCCAAAACAGGAACCATGAACCAGGTTCCTTCACATCTGGGGTCCAGCTGGACACAGATTTCACCTAGTTACGAGTTGTCACAACTTGATTCAAAGTGTGAAGAAAGGGAAACCAGAAACTTACTGAACTGTTCCAATTCCCAGGGATACCCGGAATTGCGCGAAATAAGCACATAACAGAAGTTATCGTGAGAGAAATACGTGAAGCAACCGCGGAGAGAGAGGAAATGCGAGGGATTCAAGTGGGGAGGATGAACCTGTGGGCCTAGGAGCCCTAGAGAACCCATCAACTGAAGTTATATACGGATGTATGAACGTCTACCACCATTTCCTCGAGTTGCATTGTCGCCACAGTCGCCTTAGTGGACGTTTCCCGAAGGGTCAAAACAACCCAGTTGCAAAAGTATGGGTCATAGACAGCCAACAGGTCACGCGTACTACGCTGGTGATGCGTGGTTGCGGAAAGCTCAAAGCTGAAAACCGATAAACTCCCTCGAATGGCGTCGTCGGGCGAGTTGTGTCTGTATACCCTGAAGATCATCAAAGTACATCCCTATGACAATCCGAAGTGGGCAACGAGTTTGGGCAATGCGTTTGCGTTGGAAACGGAACTTCATGAAAGGCACAGCGAACTGCGGGTAGATAAGTCGCAATCACATTCAACACACTGATACAGCATGTCAGGTGAGCAGAGGAGACCCCCGCAGTGCTAATGAAATTCGAATGGGAGAAAAAAAATACGACAAACGTGATATCGCTGCGGCACGCGACGCACAATTGCGCTAAGACCGATGTGGTAATCTCGTTGTAAACAGATCTCGAATGGACGAGGATATGTATAGGTTTGCTGATCGCAGACTGCCGGAAGAAATGGGGGTGTTCCTCGATATGTCGTATCCCTGGGTTTACGGGGAGTCGAACGCTTTCGTAATCATCCGAAACATGGTCATGTTAGTATGTCCCGTCCGACTCCGCCGACAGGTGACGCGTGTGCGTTCAAGGGGTCTACGGTGGGCCCCCGGAGAGTCAAGCCACGGAACCATTCAAGCGAGATAATAGGGGCTCTGTGCCTTGGAGCATTCCGAATGGATATCACAGGACCCAACGCACACGAAAGAGCGGAAATAACGCCACGTATGAGGTACTGATCATGGTGCTGGCATCAAGACTCTCCCCTCCCCTTTGTCAGGGATCCACAATTAGGAGACCCAACCCCCATGAGCGGTATTCGAAGTTCCTGTGCTCCAAGACATATCGCGCAGCGCGGTTAGTAATCAAGGGGTCGACTCATTCTGCGCGCCTTTGTCAGCATTAATCAGGGAGCCAAATGAGACCACCGGCAATAATCAAGGTGAGAACAGGGAGAATAGTGTTGAAGAAGGAAACGCTCAGGACAGAATGGGGCAAAACGCATAGTCCATCGCCCTTTGCCCGTGGGACATCCAAGGATCCTGTAGTGGGGATTGGAATCCGATTTGGCAACCAAAACCTCCGAGATCCGCCCTCGGAAATTTGCTTTCTCACGCACGCTCGTCATCCCCACATGAATGCGTCGGAGCACCCGTGATGTATCCATGCTTTACCGAGTTTACTCTAGTCCAGCTCCGCAAATTGTGCGCTTGTGACATGCAATTTATCTCCTAGATCCTAGATCCCATGTCATTCTGTCCTAGCGTTAGCGTGTCCCTCGAATGTTTTCACTCCATCCATAGCGGTTGTAGAGTCATACAGGTTCATCGCCATTGTGATTGGTGCGTATAGACGTCCGGTTGCGGATACTGCGTCTTACAAATCCGCTCGAGTGGGCTGTATTTATGTGCATATGGGATATCCAACCATTGCACAGACATCGACATGATATCACAGTTTTTTGTGCGAGTTCCGTGTCCGAATCTTCTGCCGCCGGCTCCTTAGTGACGTGAAGACCGCTCTGTCAATGACGCCGGCTTCCGGGAAAACCTACCTCCCGATTCCCACGTTCCCGGTAACTTCCGGCGAAGACCATGTGGCTGTGCGCCTGCCCACCTCGCCGACACCCTCGCGAATCTCGCCTTGTCTACACGTTCCGTGCCGGTGCTGAACGTTCACGATACAGATGCAGCAAATCAAGGCTGTGGTATTCGACGTACGCAAAACCTTTCATCCCATCTACCACGTTTTTCCTTCCCTCCACTCACACCACTTTGAAACTCACACGTTCTGATCGATGTAATCGCGAACATTAACTTCCGCCGTCTCGAACATCTAAAACTGCGTACCGTGCACACACACACGTACTGTTTCCCGGAAACAAACGGGGTTTCACACACTCGCAGATTGGTGGTGTGGTCTGTCGCAGTCCGCTAATTGCGATCGCCGGGTACGAACGAGAACACTCCATCCCAGACAATTACATCAATTGTTCGATGTCAGTATTACCCCGTACGGTTCAGCTCCCCGTGCTTCCCAACCCGTTTGTCATTCAAACGTGTTTCACCCCCGAGAAAGCGGGACGTATCTTGACCCTGACTGACGTTTTTTCTGTCTATCCTTCCGGCCATCGGTCAGCACCCGTAGGGGAAGTAGTGGAGCCTGGCAAAGATTCGAACGTGGCGAGATGGAATTGTGGAATTTTTACGTGACCTTCGGGCAAGAGTTATCCGATACCGTACTTGGTAACGTCTGGTACCGCGAATACTGTGTACAGAGAGGAATAGGTAAGAGAATATGCTCCTAACCTCTCGTCATTCTTCCCCTTTTACCGACGCACCGTTAATTTTCGTCCCTCATGATCCGAAAAAACGAACTTCCCGTCGAATGGTTTCTCTTCCGTCCTTCCGACCGGGCATATCTCAGATTGTCCAAAATTACCAGAGAAGCTGGAAATTGATGGCAGAGATGTGAGTTCGGACGAATGTCTTTTTCTCATTCGTTCATTTCAGGTACGCGCCCGTCTGGAGCCAGGAATCTAACCATGCACATATACACACATACACGAACCCTTTCATCGAACTATGTGGGACCCTGACACGCGTTTCCTCGTATCCCTACGCGTTGTTTCTCATGGCAGCTCTTTGGTCGCATGATGAGAACATCTGGGGAATTTGATCCAATCGTCGTATCCGCAATTCAGAAGCTTCGATGTGAGTACCAAAGTTATCCACTTACACGAGGTGGTTCATATCCCTCGAGGAGGATCCTGCCGTCTACTTGTTCGGCTTGATGACGGGAATGAACCCACCCTACGTTATCCTCATTGACTTATCTGGCTTCTTCGCTGACTCATGGGGTGGTTTACGACAACCCTTCTCTCGCAGCCCTTGGTCAATACAGGGTCTTCGCTCTCACCAACAATTTTACGGGGATTTGTTCTTCGGATGCGACAAGGACGACCGGGCCAGCGGGCCAGCCGCCACCAGGGTTCTCCCTCGAGGAAGAAATGAAGTTCTTGGGATGGGAGCAAGGGATCACACCCCCTTCGTTGAGGAATTTATTCGACGACTTCTGTGATTCTAGCGTGCTTGGAATGCGGCAAGTCCTTTCAACTACTGTGATAGAGTTAAAGCTTCGAGTCTCGTTCTTTCGAGTCTGATCAGAACCCTTCCCCCTCGTTCCTCCTAACTCTTTTCGCCGTTTTCCAAAATCTAAACGGTGTTTTCTCGATCCTATAGAAAACCGGAACCGGAGTTCTACCTTACCGCGTGTCTAAGAAACGGTGTCAAACCTGAAGAATGCGTCTTCCTTGACGATCTCGGGATGTAAGTGGAACCCTTACTCCCCCCCTTATTCCGGCGTTTTCTGCGGTTGGAGAGAGATCGGAATTGTGTCGCCCGAACGGGCGATCACGGAAACCGACTCTACGTCAACGCTCACGCTGTGAACCACCCTCCCCCCATTGATGCTCCTCGGAATTCTGATCCACGAACATTCAGGAACCTAAAAGCCGCCAAGGCCCTTGGAATGCAGACAATTCGTGAGGGGTTCTTTCTTGATCTTGAGCAATATCAAGGGTTCTCAGTCGACGATCCCCCTACTTTTTGTACAGGCGTCCCAATAGGAGGATCTGTGGAAGCAATCAAGAGTCTAGAATCAATTTTGGGGATCGATCTAGAGTCTATAGGCGCTGGGGTTGGAACTTTGATTTCGACGCCGAAGCTGTAGTTGTGCATATAGTTTGCCCGACAGGTTGGAAACCACGAGTGATGTAGCCAAATGAGTGCATCAATGGCATCCGATGACCCAGAAAACACGTTTTGGGCTCCTGTGCTCCGCCGGTCGAGGCGAGTGACACGTTTTTCCCATCAGACACACATCGTCCGGGTTGGGTGTAAGCTTGTTGTCATGTATAGGATTGGAACGTGGATCAGGAGGATTATATGACGTGGGAGGTTCATGTAGCTCTAGTTGGGTGGTCTAGTGATCAAGTTGTATCGTATTTCGAAACACGAGGATCCAATACATCGCACGAGGATTGTCTAAAAGGGCTTGTCCGATGCGGGAGTCTTGTCCTCATAGACGCCCCCAACCTAATTGATGAAAAGCCGACCAAGGACGCACGTTAGTCAACGTGGAATCCAAGTACAGTCAATATGAGAAGGTGTGTGGATTCAGGGCGAGAATGTGGCGGTGACTCTCAGGGTGAAATGAAAAGAGAAAGGATGGAATAAACCAAAAGAACACGCACGAGCGGGAGTTTGACCAGGACACCGTTCTTCACGATTGGTGTCACTGAAAGGAGCTGTAGGACCGGGAACCAAATAGAGGGTTAATTTTTTTTAAAAACTGCGCATCGTGATTTGGAAAACTGTGTGGGATGTGCACGTACGAAGAGGGCAGCGGTTCCAACACCGATTCCCCAAACTCCGAGTGAGGAAACCCAGGCCTTTCCGAACTGTCCCGAACGAAGGAAATGAGCATTTTTCATGTCCGTTGGGTCTGGAGCGCGCGACGCACTCTGGAAAAGACGGCAGAAGGAGGGGTCTGTGAGAACAAGACGCGAGACATGGTGTGTGGGTGGGGTGGTGGCAGTCGGGGGGGAATATGATAGACGGGTTCGAGCTGAGTCTGAAATCTCGAGGGATGCGGGTGATCGAGGTAAGTAACATCGCCGATATTTTCTCGCTCCTTCTCTTCGCCTCGGTTACTTGGAACCAAAAAGCTGGGACGCTCTGTTTGAAACGGGCATAACTTGGTTGCTCTGACTAGGCCCCGGTAGCTATGGTGAACCCTCGACAGAGATCAAAAAAACGATCTGGGTCGTATAAGCCGGTACGACACTCGAGACACGCGAAAAAGAATCTCAGGAAACAACCGCGTATGTGACAATCTTCAAGATATTTATCTTGCCATCTATCTACTTCGGAAATTGAAACATACGACGGTTTCTTCCGTTGCCTAGCGATTCGCGGACCCAAAGTACTCCAGGACTCATGGGACAAGCACAAGACGGTCAAACAAAAGTACGTGATTGTTCGTTCGGATTGTGTCCTTTACGTGGATCTCGAAATCGCCTTTGGACTTTCCTTGTTTGCACAATATGTCTGATATATGACAATTTGCGTGATAGTTATGATGCGCTAGGGCTGGTTGCGATGTTAAAACCAAACGAGTCCGGCGGAACCGAACACAACAGATACGGGGGATTGGAAGACGAAACGAGCCCCTCCACCTCCACCGGCGGCGATCCGAAGGGCGTCCCAGCGCTGTCACCTAGGGCAAAAATACCGGCAGGTTATGGGAGGATTGTGAGAGATGAACAAGGGAATACCGTTGAGATAGAGTTGGCGGAAGAAGACGATGAGACGATGGATACGACGGACCGGAATGTGTTGACAATGAAAGATATGGATCACGCCTATCTTGATGAGAAATCAGCCTCCACTTGGACACAATTGGGACCCCGTGAGGCGACGCGTACTAGGCGACCAAATTCGGTTGTGAAAGGTATGGGACGAATTATATGAAAGTTCTTGGTACAGTTGCCTAGCTGATTGTTCGCATCCCGTGGTCTGTAGAGCTTGAGAAGATTTCGGAGGATAAGGACAAGCGCGGAGCGCCTAGGTTCTTATCTGAAGGGGAGTTCGGATATCTGATACGACTGGTCGCGAGATATGGGGAGGATGTCGAAGCAATGGCGCGGGACCGGGGACTGAATCCGGACCAACGGACTGTAGGAGAGTTGACGAGATTAGTCAGGAAGGCGGGCGGGTTCGAGAACTTGCTGGGACATGTGCATGAGAGGACATGAAAGGGGGAGATCGTTGGGAATGGATGTAATACTATGGGTTGAGGGGGAACCGGCACACGGATATGAATGTTGGCGTAGGGAGAGCGATTGACGGGGGTATATGTGTATGTGGTATGTGCGCTTATCGGGGAAGGGGGGGGTGAGCGGTGGCTCTTTAGACTTTGTTCCTGATCCTCCGGTCCGCTGCATTAACCTTGACACGAAATTGGGTGAGGGGAGAATGGGAGAACCTAGGACACGGGTAGGATGTGCCATATCAGACCACGCACCGCTTCGCATGGATATTCGGGTGGGGAGTTAGCCGGGATGGAGCTGGCAAGGGAGGAATATCCGGCAGAGGGCGGTTCTAGCACGCCGGCCTCGAGGACACCCTGTTGGCCCCATCAGCATAGCTCCTGTCTCCCCCCCTTCCACGCTTTCTATCCCAGATCCAGTGTCCGGTAGCTATAGCTGAAATTCCCACATTCATTTCCCGCATTTTTTTTGAGGGAATGACTTGGAATATGTTATTGCACCTTTTCGTCATGGTCTGGGTGGGATACATAAAGGCGTCCGCTTAAGCTCAACAATGTCCCATCCCCTTCTCACATCCTTCCGTTCTCTTTCTTCCGTTTCTCTCTTTCTCTTCTCTTCACTATAATGCCCATCAGACATAATTCCGGTTCTCCCTCAGAGGGTTCCTCCTCTTCCACCTCCCGTCGCCCCCAAAAATCAGAGGCCCACCCAAAGACGACCCGTGAACAGTTCTCGGCTTGTGGGGCTTGCAGAATGAGGAGGTAAGCGTCCACCTCCCCTCCCCTTCGGATCCATTCCGTCCGATCTTATCGCCATTCCGCCTTCGCTACCTCCGATCGTCCCTTTTGTTCTCTCCCTCCCTTTCCTCATCCTTCCATGCTCACTCACATTCCACCGTACACAGGGTAAGATGTGATCTCAAAGACCTCCCCGTATCAAAGGCGGGCAGGCATCCATCTTGTTCAAATTGCAAGGAGCGTGGTCTCAAATGCGTGTACGTTTTCCCTCCATCCCCTCCATTTACCCCCCATCTGTCCCTAATTGTTTCCGTCTGCTCCACCATCATCAGGGATGAATACGGTCAAGTCAAGTCTGTCAAGCTTCTCAGACGTGGACGTCGGTTACAGCAAGCAGAGTATGTTCCAGTTCCTAGTCGGGTATCTACTTCCGGTGGCTATGTAGTGCTTACCCCACATCTCCTTTGTCATATAGGGCTCTCTACGGCAAGGTCAAAGCCGGCGAGGACGATGACATTCTCCTCACTGGCCCTTCACCGCCTCCAAACGTCACTCCGATGCCGACACCTCCCTTTTTTGAATCCCAGTTTTGGCGGCGGTTTCAATTGCAACGTGCGTATCGTCCTCCCACTACATCAAAACACTCAACGTGTTTTCATGGTGACTTCATACGACTCACGCATCACCTCCCGCGTCTTTTGTTCTTTCCCATACAGGTCCCGTCATCGAACCTCATGAATTCGTCGCTCGTTTTATCGCTTCTCAGAATGGAAAGTCCGACTCGCTTGGTATCACCGGCAGGCTCCTAGCAATGTCGCTCGTCGTTTGGGCGTCAAGCTTTGGAATCGACGAAAACGGCCAGTCGATAGACCCCTTGGGAGACCACATACACCAATATCAAGAGCACAAGGTTGATATTCACGACCAGTTCGATACCGATGCGAGTGCCAAGCTCCGCACCGAGAGGAAGGCCAGGACCAACGAGATGGTCAAAGAGATGCTCTATCTGATCGACATTCATGGAATCCTCAGAAAGCCCAGTTGGGACGGCGTCCGCATTCTCCTCATGATCTTGCCATTGGCCCAAGGTAAGCGCTTCCATTCACATCCGGTCCTTCCTCTTTGTTCTGTATTGCTCAACACAATGGCGGCCTTTTGCGTTTTGCATTTGACAGATGTTCAATCAAACTTGGAACGACTAGTACGTATTGTCTATTCCATCTCGGAACTTCCCACGACCCCTCCCGTACTTGAGGCACGGACGCTGACCGCCGACTTCACTTGTTTCACACAGGCAATGTACGAATCGACCATAAACCTTATATACGCCTTGACTAGTATCGCTGCGGTCTCCTCCGTTAATAGCGGAAAGGGAGAATACGTTGATGCGCTCGTCCGCGCTCGGATATTCTGGTCTGGTATTCTTCACGATTGGATGGTCAATGGACTGCGCGGCGGTCGGATGTTCTTGTGAGTCTCCCTCACTCCCCAATTCATTGCGGACCTTGACTGATAACACCTCCTTCCCTTTCCCCTTTTACAACATTGACCAATTATAGGAACGACTTTGATCTTGGGCTGTTCGAGGAGACACTGCCTCCGCTTGATCCGTCGAATTCCCGGGCCGATATCTCCCACCTCGAGACCTACTCCATGATCTACCGGTACTTTACTCTCCCTCTTCAGTTAGCCTCTGCCTGTCGATTGGTTCATACTGCAGTCACTGGACCGGAGGCTCGAAGGAAGAACACCGTCGATGAGGAGAGGTTGCAACGGGCGTGGGGAATTTTGGACAAGGCTTGGTCCGAGATTGACCAGATCCGGTCGTCTGACCTTTCCGGTTCCGCCTTCACGCCTCAGGAGATTGAGGCCTACATCGCATCTTGGAAGATCTTCGTGTTCGAGTGCAGTAAGCGCCGCGATATACTTCCTTTCCTTAGCGTGCGCTAACGCTCATCCAACAGACAACATCATCCGGGAAGCTCTCAAGCAGCGACTCGATAAGTTTGGTATCATTACCGACCGTTCACTCGAAACTCCCAGTCACGACTACCGTGGGGTCGTTCAGCGCCTGTACTCCATCGCTCAATCCAAGTGTCACTACTTGGTTCGCGCGGTTGGTTCTATCATCAAACAACACCTCGGCACTTCCTTCTTCCAGTACGATGCCTTCCAGATCCGCGATGGTGTCTTCTTTGCTGCGTTACTCCTGGCGAATGACCCTATTGGCTCCACGGAGGACATCAATCTCTGCGTTAGTGCCCTGCGAGAGATGAAGTGGGCTTACTCCAAGAGCGAGGAGCGAGAACAGAGCGTTCGTATGGTGTGGCAGGCTAAGGGCTCCGGGTCTCGACATGAACCTAACCCGGTCCTCCCCTCATCGTATCCTCCCTCGTATCCTGCGCCTAGCGTGGGGCACTACACAAGGCCCACGATGCTTCCAAGGGTTGAGGTCCCGGTCCTTACCTCCGTCTCATCTGGCTCCAGCTCCGACGAACCCCACTGGCCCGCGTCCGCTGTCTCGAACTCGGACACCAGTTCACCGGGAAGCTTCCATCATGGACTCGGTTCGCCTACGAGCAAGTCCACAAGCCAGCTTCACGTCAGTGGAACTCCGCCGCTCCCCCCCACGAGCGAAGGGTATCCGACGCCTACGCACCACTACGTTCCGCAGCCCGAGGTCTCTCAGTACTTCGACCACTTCACGTACTCTCACCCTCCTACCGGCAAGGGATCGCCTTTCGAACCGGAGGCATCACCGACTGTGTACTATTCTCAAGACTTTAATAATCCGACTGTCACGAACTTTTTCTCGGATTCGTCGTTACCCCCGATACCAGGTGCTTCTGCGAGTTACCCCACTACCCAGTTCTACTATAGCGGCAATTAATTTCTGAACTCATCTGCATGACAACCTCCCCCGCTCCCCTTTCCCTTTTCTTCTCTTTGGATACCATGCATCACTCTCGCTCTCCCTCACGATTTCCCCCCTCTGTTCAGTAACTACATGTCTCTCACGGGTACCGGGTGACCGGTAATGGGTCGTCACTTTTCATTCCTTTTGTTTTTTCTTCCCACCTGTCTTCTCCCCTTGTCCGCTGCTTCCCTCTTCTCTCTTGTATAGTTGTGTAGGTTCACCCCCTGTAATCTCACTTTCTTTTTCGGTGTACTTTCTACCCTGGTTACGATGTCGCATCTTTCGTTCTTACCTTACCCACCCTTCACCCCTATTCCTTCATCCCTTGTTCTCGTGGGTCAGGATCCGCCATCTTACTTCGGGGTTTTGTACGATATAGTTGGTGAGCCATATGCATGTACGGTCACGCTCGTTTATATCCCCTCCCCCTTTTCTTCTTCCTCTTGTACCATCACTCCTTTCATTTTCCGTAGAAAATGGTATGTTTTTGGGAACGGACATCAGGACGGTAGAAGAAGAAACGGACTCGCCCTATCGTTATATGATATGGATTTTCTGTTTGTTTTTCTTTTCCTCTCTCTCGGAAATAGACACCCGACATTCCGGGTTTGTTTGCGCCTTTTCGAAATCGCGTGGCGGGATCTCATAAGGGTCAGATATCGTGATCGTGAGCCGAGTAAAGGACAATCGGCAAACACCAGTTCTCAATTCAAGTTCTGCGCAATCTTGTCAAGTCAACCACAGCGCCCATGTCTGAATTTGCAAAGAGGAGAGAGAGGGTTGGGTGGTTGGTTGAGTGTTTTCTCACCGTCTTGCGCGCTGGCGCGACGAGCGGTCACCGGTAGCTCCCAAACACCTGTCGGCAGAATGGTGGTTGTAAACGTTTCTGGGGGGAGTACCATCAGGGATGTCAAAAAATTTTAATGTCAGCCGAGACCGAATGAATTCGACGGTTGGGGGGATCCTTGGGTTGGATGGATTGGAGCCCTGTTGTTATGCCGTTACGGAAGATGGAAGGCATTAGTGACTTGATACTAAACAGAGTGAATCACGGAGGGGGGAGGAACCAATGGTTAGGACCCCGTGTGGTGCGACCCTAAATTTGAAAAGAATTGGGCTAGTATTTGACGCACGTACTCACCACTTTGAGGAATGATCGCCTATGTTTCGTGGGTGCGCGGTGGACATAGACCGTCGAATGGGGATCCGTATCATCACCTGGGCCCATGACAAGTCAATGGGGTTTCTAGCGCCCCCTTCCCCCGTCGCGAGACGTTTGGGATATAGCTTCTTTTGGGAAGAACGATCACATGGGACGTTGTATGATTGTAGGTACCATAGATAGACTGACATTCCAGAGTTTGGGAAAGGTCGAAAAAAGCGGGAATTAGAACTAAAGAGTGATAGGCTTGCGTCGGAGCCAGAGTTCTGTTTCCGAGATGCCGTATGGTACACACATGATACACTCGTAGAACTGGCCAGATGACACGACGGTTGCTGTCGGAGCGTGACATATGATAGAAGGACGGACGCGTAATGGAGGATCCAGATGGGATGGATGACAGCTGATGATAAGGTCTTTCGTTTTAGAATTTGGAAAGGTTGGGACGTCCCCGTGTTCCACGTTTACAACAGCAGCGAAGCGAGCGTGTGGTCATGAGTGAGGAGCTTGAAAAGCGCGGTATAGATAAGTCGCGTGTATACGTGACACGAGATAGGAGTGTGGTAAAGCCCCCATTTACCGTTCGGATATCCGATCCGAAGCCGTTCAAGTTGCCACTGAAGGCCAAATCGGTTTCTGTGTTGTTGTTTTTCTGCTTCCGCTTGTTATATGAAAGGGCAACGCATGGGCGGTGGGATCAAGAGGGTTTCTAGGATCAAGATCCGATTGAACTGTGCGGTCGGTACGGAAGGTTTGGACACCTTGGGAAACGGCAAATCGACCGGGTAGCGGGCACAGGAACCCACTCGTTCTTCTCTCTTAATCGAGCTGATCTTTTGTCTTGGGTCGATGTATGCAAATGTAGAACTGGCTTTCCCGGCATCTGTCATTGTTCAATTATTTCAATGCCTCCACCGTCGTCGTTTTGTTCTCGCATGGATCAGATGAACCTTACCTATACACATAACGTCTAACCGCCCGACCCCATCCCAATAGGAAACCGATACGGAAAACTATTTCTGGGAGATGAAAAGCGGCCCATGTCGTTCCCCACCTGAACGTCCCCACCCATATGATATGCACGGGGACGGGAAACTATATTTGCGTCCGATGGATCGAATCTGGCGCCGAGGTCCAGAAGCGCGAGATGGGCCTCAGGGTGTCTCCACCCATTCAATATGAGGGAATGATGGCTTTTAGAGGGTTTCGTGTTTTTGAACGTCGCTGAGAAGAGTTTCGCGGACGTTGTATATAGGCTGTGTGTTATGAGGAGCCCGGTAGACCATTACAGGCAAGCCAAGGCGCCTGCCCCTAGGATCTCGCCGGAGAGCCGTTTCAGGGATACGGATGCTGATGAGATTGGGCGGTCTTTGGTAGATCATCATCTACCAGAGCGGCACGGAACCACCGACTTGCCTGCTTTCTGTCGTGAGAACTCCGAGCGGTGTCCCATTCCCTCGGTGCTCATAATGCGTGGGTTAGACTGCGAGCCTAAGGGAGAAGAAAAGCAAACGAAATATCCGGAGGTATTTAATTTTATCGCCTTGATTTTTTGCTTTTCTGAGGTTCGCTGGCGCTTAGTTCGCAGTTCAGCCACAAGCGCGTTAGTGCTCACGTGCACAATTGTCACGTCAGTTGAGTGTGTCGCGTCCCTCCAGTCCACCGATTCCGAGGTCCCACCCGCGCGGAACCAGATTCCCTACTCTTCAGTCTAGGAGCTTATCTGTTTGATGGTGTATTTGCCTCCGCCTCAGTATGCTTCAGCTTCGAGGCCATCCTACGCGGAAGCATATAACAAAATTCTGGCAACACATCGACGGTCGCCATTGACGTCAGCTTCGTCGATTATCATATTGGTCGCGCCAGATGTGGACGCATTGTGTGCTGCCAAGATGCTCGCACAATTGTTTAAGCAGGACGACGTTATGCATAAGGTTGTACCTGTAGCTGGTATTGCAGACCTGGAGAAGACACGCGATGAGTTGATCACTCACACTGAGGTGCGACCTTTATGTCGCTCTTCCTGTGGGTATCACTGACATCGTTTTCAGCTACACACGTTGATTCTGCTGAACATGGGTGCGATCTTGGATCTACCCTCGCCCGAGTGGTTTGGTGACTACGACCCTCAAGTGACTGTCCACATCATCGATTCGTCTCGTCCTCAAAACTTGGCCACCTTGTTTGGCGCTGGCGAGAACGGCGATCGGATTATCATATGGGATGATGGGGGAGCTGAAAAGCTCGAGGAAGAGAGGAAGGCTTGGGAAGCGATTACGGTCAGTTTATTTTGCTTTTAGCTTTGGCTCCACGAGTTTCTCCGGAATGTTTGCGAGCCGACATATGGATTTACAGCTTGATCCGGAGCCTGATTCGGGTGAGGATTCAGATATGTATTCCGATGATGGCCCGTCAGGTGATGAGGATGAGGATTGTGACGTCGATGCCGAGGGGGATGACGAGTATGGGGAGGATGACCGACCCGGGAAACGAAGATCGCTTGGTGAGTCGCGTCAGGGGAGTCGGAAACGAAGGCGGGTAGAAAGGGTACGTCGACTAAGCTCTCCCCAGTCATCACGAGCTTATAGTACTCAAGCGACCACACAGGCTATCGGGTGAACAGAGAGAAGCTTACGAGGCTCGGCTGGAGAAGCACTACATGAGTGGAACGTGGTACGGCCAAAGCGCGTCAAGCACAGTGTATTTTCTGTCTACCGTTCTAGAACGTGTCGACAACGATTTCCTATGGTATGGATCACGAATGACCCGTGTCATTACATGACTGAAACCATGGGATATAGGTTGGCTATCATGGGTCTAACATACCAATATACGACTTCACGAATATCACGCGCAGAATATGACAAGTACCATCCGGTATTCTATGACGAAGTCTTTCGGCTTAATCCGCCTACCACGGCTGGATCTTCGGCGACAGCTTCCCTACATCCAGACGACTCATCGATCCGGGCAACGGATGAGCTCCGGTTCCTTCTCTTCCGGCACTGGAATTTATACGACGCAATGTATCATTCCAGCTACGTCGCGAGTAAATTGGGAATTTGGAGGGAAAGGGGGAAGAAGAAATTGTCTGGGCTTTTAGCTAAGATGGGGTAGATCTCTCCTTGGATACATTCATCCTAGAACCTGACGACCTTCTAGATTTTCTATCCAACAAACGCAACAATCATATTTTCATATGGACATGGACCTGAAACGACAGCTACAGAGCAAACTCGAAGCGATCGCTCCCGAGTACGGCATGATCGAGTTGACCTACCCGTCTTTCATGCGCCTCTACGGCTTCAAATCCCACCCGCTCTCGGCTGCTGATGCCGTTGAAGCCGTTTCGGCCTTACTTGACATCGCCGGAGGTGTCAGAATGGAGGTTGAAGTCGAAGGAGCTCGAAACGGCGGAGAATGGTTCGGTGGTGGGAAAGTTTGGGAGGCGCCTGACAAGGTTTCGAGTGAAGAGCGGGGGAAAATCGCGCTCGTCGAGGGTGTCAATCATCCTAATGGGAGGGCGGCCCACGGCATGACGCGACTGCAAGGGCTAGACCAGGAGGGAGATGAATCTGAGATCGGTGGAAACGGGGGAGAGCTCGAATGGTGGATAAGAAACTTCTGGACCGCGTTCGATGCTTTGACCGAGTAAGCACCAGTCTTCATTTCGGCATCTCCGCTCAGTTATTCCTCCCTCCCCTCCCAATTTCGCCTAGTACTGAAAGGGAAACCGCGACGCTTGCTGATATCCTTCTGATTTCGTTCCCTCCGCCTTTCTTTACTGGTTCCATCAATCATGTCAAACGCCTCCGTGCATTGATGGTTTTCATTTCCGCTCGTGAAACTCGTGGTGCATCTGCACCCCCCTCCTTGCCCTTTTGGCCACCCTTTTTTGGGTTTATATCGCGCTTCCCATTGCTCTGCTTTATTTGGTGTTTGGACTAACGGGTTTTCTAGCATTAATCGGCTCCGAGAGGCGCTGTTGCTTTCGATGGCACTTCACCGGGCGATAATCCGGCAGGGGTCTTCGATCATTGACAAGCAGGACATCAAGTCCATGCGGGGACATCGGGTAGTAGTGCTGACTCAGGGACCTGACCTCGCATTGTTTGCGCATCCTGGGGTGCTGTCAAGGCTGGCGCTGTGGTTAGTTGACGCCTTGAGGGACAGAACACCCGGGACGGTCTTGAGCGGATCAAGGAGCAAGAGGAAAAGTTTGCCGTTTGTTGTTGCGTGTTTGGATGAGAGGGCTGGAACGTATGTCGTCGTTGGTGTGACGGCTGCGTTGGATTTTGGGGATACGCGGAAGAAGTAAGCCCCCCCTCCTTCCACTTTTGCAACGTTTCTGCATTATGTCTGACACCGTTTCTCCAGTGAGTTTGGTCTTGCGTTCCTTGATGCCAAGGAACGGTGCAATGCTCGGACTCGGCACAGCTCATTCGACACAAGCGTGCTTGAGATCAACAAAGATGATCTCAGCATCTTTTTAGAGACCTTGTGCGAGGGGGGGTAGATTATTGCTTAATGTTTCTCAGGGATTCACCTTGCATCATACATACTCGAGCCGCTTGGACTTACACGCGACATTTCAGTGTTCAGCATTCAACGTTAATGCCTCACGTCCATCAGAATGTCCAAATCTATACGAGAGTTTACTCGCGGAGTCTATCCCGCAAGGATACATCGTCACTTGGTGATGTGATTCGGATATTGTACAGAAAGAGTGGCTGGTCATAGGAGCCCTCTGGACTCGTGGGTTGTGACGTAGGACGTCGATGCATTGAACTGATAGCAACAAACGGGGTGGTGGATGTCTAAGCCCGGTGATCCATGCGGAGATTTCGGTGTCGTTGTGAATCGTCGAAGGTGCCCCCAGAACGTGCCTGTAATTTAGACTACGGGGTGAACGCCTAACTCACAGTTGGTTGTGAGCTCTAAACGATCAACCACTCCAGACTCAAGGGCGGTGTCAGAGTTCGGCAGCTGGGGTAAACTTTCGCCGTGATAGAGGATATAGTTGTTTCCATGAGCAAGCAAATGGTTACTCCCATCTGTAAACGATGTACCATGTTTTCTCACCTTAACGCCGTTAATATTGTACACCCACTCAGTACACCATTCAAGTTGCATCATCTATTGTAAGCTAATGCACCCCGCGCTCCGTGGTGTGGGAAACGTGTCCCGCTCAACGGATGGCGCGCGTCAATGTGGGGTGCATCACTCGCTCGAGCCCCACCAGAAGAATGGCATGCCCATTCCACCCCTGCAGTAATAAAATCGAGGCCTTTAGTGGAAACTCCGATGTGAGACATTAGACAACGCACCCCTCGGAATGTCTTGAGAAATAATCAAAATCGATGTTTACTAGATGAAACGTTAGTCAACGAGGCATGAGCTAATGGCCCCTCACGTACCAGCCGTTGCAAGAATTAACTAGGGGGGACTCTAGGTTACATCACGCACTCGCTTCGCATCGGTCGATAACTTACCGCTCGTTCGTCAAGACTGGTTTCTCGACCTTCCTCTCGGGTTACGTAGACCATGCCATTAGCGATCACTTGTCGTTCTACAGGTGAGAACCTGATGGTGTATCGTCCTGAATCACGAATGCGTAAACCAACGCCCAGGCTGAATCAGGGGGCGTCATACCTGTGTCAGTGAAAATCTATGTAGATGAGCTTGCGAGTCAGACGTGAACCTTCTCCTCATACCTCTCTTCCGAAACCTCTGAATGCCCTCGAAACGCTTGCCAACTCCTTACCGTGAGAATCTCTCAACGTGAAGTCCCAGGCCAAGAAACGTTCATCGATCTTCGCCATTTGGTGGTATAACTCTGCCTCGGGTTCCGGTTGGGGATCGGATACCAACGACAGGATGCGTTTCGGCCCTCGTCGAATAAACAGGTCGTAACGGCGTCTCCAGAGGTGCCATCGTTGCTGAACCTCAGCGAGGGCATCTAGGACAGGTTCGTCCTTCTCGGGTGTCCGGTCCGATAAGTCCTTGAGCCGCTGGACGAACATCCGAGAGTTTATCCAAGAGAAAGGTCTACGGAGCTGTGGTATAGGTTGAGCTTTACCGTCAAGCATAGAAGCAGAACTGACCAACCCAGAGGATCGGTGTACCCTCGTTGTCCATAACGATAGCACGGAACGGTCGATGAGTGCGGAAAATCTGACGGAAGAATACTGAGAGAAGTCCCCTTGGCTCTTCGGCTACGTAACCTAGCGGTTCACCATCCTCAGTGGCTACACAAGAGCGTCAGTCAATCAAGCAACAGATTCCGCTAATGGGGACTCACTGATGGCATATTTGTTCGTTTGCTCAAAACCAACAAATATGTTCAGCATTTCAATTTGACTGGGAATCGTGGGTATCAGAGCGTGCTTCTCCCAGTAACGGATCCAGAGCAGGCTAACCGAGTGACTACAAGTGATTCATGGGTCATGAGGAGGCGCCTCAATCCTTCTGCTGGGTCACTGTTAGCTGCTCGTGCGCTTTCTTGCCATAACGGCGACGTTTCTGATGAAGGTTGATCCTCCCGGGGTACTTCCTCGCGAGTAGGCCTGAATCCTGAGGTGCCATTTCGATAATTGTCATTTTCAACGTGTTGTCTCCTTCGTCCCACGCCAGGGCTCCGTTGAGGAAACCGGGATAGTGCATATGTGCGCCTTATAGCATAAAGAGTTGGCGCAAAAGGCCTGAGGCTCTGCTGAGAACAGCGGAAGACAGTGGTGGTAAACATCCAAGAGACTGGAGATTGCGTCTGCCACACGGCAGCCGGGATTGCCGAAGTTCGATCGCGGTCTCACCTTCCGTTCTTCCGCCTCCGCCCAGACGACCTGGCATCCAGTCGGTTGATGTACACCTCGCTCCTTCAAGAATAATAATCTACGAAAATCCATCTTAATTCCAGGGCTATGCATAGGCGTCGCGGCGGGAAGATCTTTTCTCTCTCCAGGCATATCCAGGTCAGGACGAGCGCGACAGCGATCAAACAGGCGGTAAGCGCACATACCCACCTACAAACACGCACATTTGGTTCATACACCGACACACTATTTCACACAGGTTAGTGCGCGGCCGAGTGGATGGGACATCCCCAGCAGCAGACCAACAGCCCCGCCATCACCACTCACAACATCCACGCCGGCCGGTCTCGGAAAATGGGCTCCGCCTATCTCAAAGTGGGCAAAGCCAGAGTCACTGAAGCCGTCAATCAAGGCGGAGAACCAGAATAAACTCTTTCCACGAAGACAGAACCCGCAGACTTTCCTCCCACCCGATCGAGGATTCAGACCAAAACCCTCTGCCTCCTTTGCACCACCGCGGGGCACTCCTGCACCCGGAAAATGGACAAGACCCCCAGGGTTTATCTCACCGAAACCTGCTCATTCAACTCCTGCAAAACTAGGCATGGACGAACAGATCGCAGGTTCAGCCAAGGTGTTGAAGGTCGACGAACGAAACAACCATACCCATCTTCGAAGGGAACAGGAGCCCAAAATCGGTATATCACCTCGCTCGTTCATACAGCCACAGGAGAACGAGCGCGCAACCCGTCAAAACCGACGTTGGGAGGGGAGTGGGAAGTATAAATTGCGCGGTTCTCTGCTGTCTCAACGAGAACAAGACGACGTCATTCGTCACCAACCTAAAGTTCACGACGTGAGGACTGCCTCTAAACCAAAGATCCAAAAGACGAAGAAGTCTCTCCGTGTTAATCCCGATATCAATATCCCCTCTACAGTATCCGTTGGGAACTTCGCCCGCCTGCTGAATGTCAGCCTGGGTAAGGATTTTGGATAGTTTGATTGTGGGACTTACTGATAATTTCTGTTCCAGGTCGCTTGCAAAGGGTAATGACGAATGCTGGGATGGAGGAGCAATCATCTTATGACCATGGTGTGTGATCTCAATCCGATTGGCCGAGGGCAGTCCTCACATGAATCCGCATCAGTTTTGACCGCTGAGTATTCAAGTCTGATTGCAATGGAGTTTGGTCGGAATCCAATCGTCAATGACGAAGCTGCTTTCGATATTTACCCATCGTACGCATCGATATTCGAGGTCCACTAAGTCTCGAACTAACGACTAATCCTCTAGTCCCACTCGCCCCAACCCCTCAACACTCCCCCTTCGTCCCCCAATCGTCACCATTATGGGTCACGTTGACCACGGCAAGACGACCCTGCTAGACAAACTGCGTTCAACTTCGGTAGCAAAAGGCGAAGCTGGCGGAATTACTCAACATATTGGTGCCTTTTCCGTTCCAGTCCCCGCCAGCTCCGGTGAAGGACCAAAAACCATCACATTCTTGGACACCCCAGGCCATGCTGCTTTCTCTGCTATGCGAGCCCGGGGAGCAAGCGTAACGGATATCGTGGTCTTGGTCGTCGCTGCAGACGACGGAATTATGCCTCAGACAAGGGAGGTATTGGACCTGATCCAGAGGGAGAAGCTCAACGCCGTGGTTGCGATTAACAAGATTGATAAGCCTGGCGTGGATATTGTAGGCCCTTTGTTTAGCCATGCTTTTTGACGTGAACTCAATAGGTTTCCTAGGAAAATGTCCAAAACGCACTGCTTGCTGAAGGTGTTCAGTTAGAATCGTTTGGTGGTGATATCCCCTGCGTCCCAGTTTCAGGCTTGACAGGGAAAGGGTTGGATGATCTCGTGGAAACGATATCTTTGATCGCCGAAACTCGGGAGCTCCGCGCCGAACAAGAGGGTGACATCCAAGGGTACGTCCTTGAATCAAAAATTCGGAAAGGCCTAGGGTGAGCACCGGCAATTCATAAGTTAGAAATCGTGTCTGACTCGTGCATTCCAGACCCGTCGCGACCGTCCTCCTACTTCGAGGATGCCTTAAGCCTAGTGCCCACGTTATTTGCGGAACACACCACGGCAGAGTCCGCTCCATGCTGGACTCCTCGGATAAGGCTGTCAAGGCTGCATACCCTGGGATGGCTGTGACAGTCACGGGGTGGAAGTCGCTTCCAAAAGCTGGAGACGAGGTTTTGCAGGGTACTGAAGCGGATGTGAAGAAGGCAATCGCGAACCGAGAGAGGAAAGCTGACCTTGAAGCGACGATGGAAGATTTGGAGGTTATCAACGAGCAGAGGCGACTGGAGCGGGATCGTCGGGAGGCAGAGGCAGCTGAGGAAGCTCCGAGCAGCCCAGTTGTACGCCACCCCGAACAGCAGGGTCCAAAGGAGTTGAGGCTAGTGGTCAAAGGAGACGTGAGCGGAAGCGTGGAGGCTGTGGTTGGCGCGCTGCAGTGTATTGGGAACAAGGAGGCATGCGTGAAAATTATCTCGTCTGGCGTAGGTGATGTCACGGAGTCGGACGTGTTGAGAGCACAGGCCGCCCAAGGTGCGCATCAGTGTTTCACTTGACCAGGGAAGGGCGTACTTAATTTAGGTTCACCCGTGTAGGAACCATCGTGGCTTTCACTGTGTCGACTCCTCGTTCAGTTGAAGTCCTGGCAAAACAACACTCTGTCCCTCTGGTCTCGTCAAAGATCATCTACTCTCTGATTGACGACATCCGTTCGAGCGTGATTCAACTCCTTCCACCAATCATCGAGACAAAGGTCACGGGTGAAGCAAATGTCTCACAGCTGTTCGAAATCCAGCTCAAATCCAGGCAAATAATGAAGGTCGCCGGTTGTAGGGTCACCAATGGAGTCGTGGACAAATCCAAACACGTAAGGGTCGTGAGGAATCGCGAAACCATCTTTGAGGGTATGTTCTCAGCTTTCGTCATAACCCCACCTCGTTTACGTTCTCTCTTTACTAACTGCGATCATTTTCTCTGTAGGTCATTTGGATACCTTTAAACATCACAAGAAGGATATTACGGAAGCGGGCAAAGGGTTAGAGTGCGGTCTCAGTATCGGCGGCTTTGACGGAATCGAGGCAGGAGACCTCATCCAGGTTTTCGAGAAGATAGAGAAGCCTGGAATTCTATAGATTCGCGAGGTTATTATTATCTAGAACAGGACTGGATACTATCCTGGTCTTGGCCCTCATACACTACAACCCCACTTACAGAGACATCTTGATTACCCCACGGATCTTTCCCGCGAATGACGCATATACGTTGGCGAGCCTACTGACTCTTGGGTTGTGGCTGATTGGAAGGGTCGACAATTATTTCTTTTCCACCGATGGTGCCGGTCCTTCCGCCAACTCCAAACGTAAGTTGGAACCCTCCGAGGTCCTGGGCCGTCTTCTCGAGCACGGTCCAACTCCTTCCGTCCGATTTCTTGAGGTTTAGTTCAACCTGGACAAAAGAAGGGGAAGTCTTGGTCAGTATGACATCCAATGATACCCTTGATACGTAGTTCGGAACTCCGTTGAAGGCAAAATATAGGACATGACGGGAGTGCATGAAATTTCCAAGATGAAGATCGGGTGTAGATATTCTGACCGTACCTTCGTGCCTAATACCTTGAATGATGACGTGTCAGGATCGATTTTGCCAAACAAGTCGAGGGAACGTTTGAACCGTTTGCCAGCGGGTAGATATAAATCGATACTGATCTGTCGATATATCGATAAGGGAAGCAGCACATGTCATCAGTTTGTCTGTCTCATGTGTCTGGCAGGTAGCCGTTATGAACGAGATACCTTTTCCGACTCGAAAATGACTGTACTACGTTCCTTGTCAACTTGTTTGGCAAATATGGAGACATGCACGTTAGCTGGAGTTTGGTAATGATCGATCCGACAATCAGTGAATTCTTGCGTCTGAGGGATGTCAGTCGATCAGCCAATCGTATCTTCAGGACAAGCATAACGGTAAAAGAGGTAAAGCAGGCGGATTACACGTACGGCTAATGGGTTGGACTTGGGAGCGAACAGGTGGCGGCCATGCGTACAACCCCCAATTTTTAGGAACTCGTCAAACTCTAACACGCGACGCTTGCAGCAGAAATATCCCTGACGTCATTGTGATACTTATTAATGAATGTGTAGAAGTTTCCGGTGAAATGTTGCGTTACCTTGCTACCCTCGTGGAATATAGGCTGCGTAATGTTATCAGTAATAATACGTCATAAGGAAGGCGGATCACGAACGGGTCTGGGATGATATGTGCAGACAGTCCCTGGTCCATCTCCCTGCCGGTTTTCTGCGTCACTGACAAACTTTACAGAACAGCCTTGACGCTTGCAGTGCGTCCCGGGCGTAACGGTGACCGTAAGATCGTCCTCTTCAATCACAACTAGCTCCGGTTTGGGTGTAGTGGTGCCGCTGACCAGATTCGATGATGGCTCGGAAGATTTGGTCGAGTAACTCTCTTTGCCTTCCACAGATGAAGTCAGCGTCAGATTGGCAGCACTTGATGTGGACCTTGGCGCCTGATTCTGGGGGACGTGCTCGAGGTGCGACCCAATCGCGCAACCCTGCCGGTCTTGATCTTAGCTGCAAGTCATTGTGTCTTGAACTGAACTGATCGCTCACCAGAATTTGCATGAATTGATCAAATTCCAAGACCGGTTTGTTCACGGTGTTGCAGCATGACCAGGATTTGAGTCCTTCGTGAAAAATCTGGAGTGACGCGGCGTTGATGATGAGCGAATGTTGAGAGACGCGGGAAGGAGAACGGCGAGCGTCCGCACAGGATCACCGGGGTGATAGGAGCAGCTTTGTTCAGTGTTGGTGTCCTCGTCATATTCCTTTCCACAGCCCTTTCTTGCGCATCGAGGCATCTTAGATTCCCGCCTTTAGGAAGAGGATTCGGTCTTGCGATGATATTTTGTGATGAGTGTTATCGGAGTTTGCCGTTATCGCCAGAGTGTGGAATTTTAATCTTTAGTCGGCAGGTCAGATGAGCAACCGGGCAAAGGCAAAACCTCAAACCTGGTAAGCAGATCTAAGATGACACTCATGTACGCTACAATGGGATAATATCTCTAAATCAACGAGGCGAACGCATGCGCGATGACCGAAAATTAAGGGCCAGGCGGTGCGCAGAGCGTTCTCGTGCGCGATCCGGCTAAAAGTATTTTTGCCTCAGCTGTTGCTGTAGAACTCAAGGTGACAGCTTTCTGCCGCCATCGACGGTTCAGAACAGCGCATTCGCACATTGCTGAGCCACGGGTCGTGATTCCTGATCTGAGTCTGTTCACCAAAGTCCGGACGGCATGATCCAGAATAAACAGATTGTATGGAGTATTTGGGAATTGACATTTACCCCGATTCAGATCATGGTATATCACGACGGCCCTGGTGGTCTCAGTTAGCGCGACAAACGCTGGCAAGGCGGCTGGGCTGATCGTACCTCCATAGGTATTCATATTGCCACATGTTGAACATCATCCACCCAGGCCGACGCGAAATCTCTCAGCAGTAGCTGATCAGCCCCAAAAGTAAAAGGTTCGCAAGCCAATCTGTCGGAATGTCGCAGATGAAAATCGGCTTGCGGCAGAGATGAAAGCTTCTCGGAACGTTCTTGGGATGTTAGAGCAAACCAAAGGTCCGCCGATGCGTAGCCCCAGCCACAGTGGTCTACATCACGATGACGACGCGATTCCCCTGGCATATATGTAACTGCCGAGTACAAGTTCCGATGGGCAGGGTTCGGGGTGCACGGCCTTGTGGTAACATAGTTAACCGTCATAAAATAGATAAGAGAGATTTCCGAGGGTTCGAGGTCCAGGGAGAGCCGTTGATTACCCACAGGCTGAGCAAACGCTGCTTAAGGATGATTCTCGAACATCAGTCTGCGCCAATGCCCGGTTCTATGGATTTGGCCTCCCCCCAGTCTCGGTTCCTACACCACACCGGCACACAGATAGATTTTTATGTCCGTTCCGATTCTCGCATAGTGTCCATAATAGGGAAGGGGAGCTCCCGCTCACTCGTACCTCTAAGATGACCCAGGACCCAAAGATTCCCAGACCAAGAACCCAACACCCCAGGGTCCGACACGGGCGATCGTTCGTAGAAAGGCGTGAAGTCTAGGCCGTGAAGTTGGAATTTCATGCAGATGAGAACTAGGGTCCTTGAATAAGGATAGGACCCCATCCTCCTTCAACTTGTGAGACAATGTTCGTATGATCGAGCGATCGCCCTTGCCATGAACCCCTTGGAGGTAATGTGCGCGTCGAGAGTGATCGATTGGCCGGCAAACCATCTCGTAAGCAAGGCCAGCAATTGCCCCTCCAGAAACAAGGGTCGCGGCATGAATAACTCGCGGCGCAAGTTTTCGAATGCCAGGAAACCGTTTCTCCGCTTCGGGATCGCCGTCGAGGATAGTCTGGGTGGTGGCCTTGACGCTAACCGAGACTCTTCGAGTGATCTCAAATATTGAGAAGAATACAGCGAAACCTACGCGTAGGCGCGATGGTCGTCAACAAAAAAAAACGTAATGATGTTGACATCGGAGTGCCGTACCGCATACATCTTTTATGAACCCGAATCCCCATCCGTCCCACCCGCGGCCGGCCATATCCCTAACATCCCGCATCCAATCTCGGACTTGCCTAGCTTCGTTAAGTTCTTCAGCCCTGCTCATTTGTCGAGCAGGTTCTGTTCCCCGGAAGACTTCTTTCCAGGCATGAGACCAGCCGTCTCCAGTGCCACCCTCGATAACCAATCGAAGGTTCTCTGCGGGTGCACCGAGTATAGCTTGTGCACCCCCAGCCACTGCACCAGATGCTGCGGCGTGTAATGTGGGATGGTCACCCAAATACGGCTCAAAGGTGGAGCAAGCCTCGGAGTAGCTCGCCCAGAGGACTGTGCCGAGTAAGGCATTGACCGCAATTGGGGGAATAAAATGTTTAGCGGCGAGTTTAAACTGAGACAGATTCAGCGGAGATACGGGCCAGGGATTCACGACAGGACTCACCCCACCCTCCTTCTTCACAAGCCGTTGGATAAATTGTGGGTTCAAAGTGTGGCCTCTATACGTGGCGTAGCCTTTAAGTGATTGCCATCCGCTGACTTCTCCATGGGTCAACGAAGCGTGAATTTGGAACAGGGCGAAACTCAGCCACCTTTTGACGGTCTGAACAGTCGAACGGGTCGAGAGAAGTAGAGACCAATGGTGCGGGTGGCGGTTCTTGCCAGAGCGGCATACAGCGAACTTCCTTGCTGCTCCTGAGCATCGCTAGCGGACATGCATACAATCTATGCCAGCGCACACTGGTTCTATCCCGGTTGTCGGGGTTCAGATGGCGGAAGATGAGCGGGCGTGGTCACGTGCCGTCAATGGCACCATGTTTCCGCCCTCCGCACTTCGACCATCGTGTCTTTGTCGCGATATTTTCCGAACTCGCTGGGGCAGTGCCGTTGCGACCCTGAGTTCGAATCACGGACTCGGTGACGATTTTGCCTTGTATCTGAATGTTTTTGATGAAGAAGAGCAGAAGATCCTCCTGGCAGCTTCGCTGAGAAAACTGGACCGCACGGAGGATAGACATCACAGAAAACGTCGCAAAATTTTCGAGGCAACGCGTGCCGGGAAACTCAGCGAATGTCTTGACGTCAATGGTCTCTTTCTTCCTGATCGATACTATGACTTCCAGAAGGTAACGTGTCGTTTGAATTTCGACGTTGTGGTCGTGGTTTTGACGCCTTACGATTAGGGTCACTACGATGGGGTCATAAAAAACTATCGTGAAACCCACGTTTCCACATGGCCCGAAGACCAGCCTAGACTCTCCGAACTACTAGATCGCCTGCGGCGATTCCATCCTGAGGAACCAATTCAATACCATGTCCTTCACCTTGCCTCCGACGGAGAAATACATCCACACGTCGATCATTTGGGGGCCTTTGGATCTTGGATTGTTGGTGTCAGTCTAGGTGCTGACAGGATCCTCCGTCTTGAGAAGGAAATCTCTGATCGGACATTGGTCCACAATATGATCTTGCCCTCTGGGAGCGTTTACGTGCAGAAGTGCGCTCCTGGTTTCTAATCCTACTCATTCATCTCCGTCCTGACCTTTGAATGTTCGTGCAGGGATTCAATTCGTTACGAGTGGAGACATTCCATCCTTCATAGCGGATCGGTGAATGGAGATGAAATAAAGGGTGGCCAAAGGCTTAGTATCATGGTTCGAGTAAGTAGCTTTACTTTTTGCAGATCCTACAATCGTACTCCCTGACTGGAACCCTGAACACAGAATCGTCAACCTACGTTATCATCGTGACTCACGGGGTTCTTCAGATCGTGTGAGTGCGGTGATGCGAGCGAGCAACTGAGGTTTCCATACCTAACCTCGTCAAAACTAGATTTACAACTCCGCTCCGGCTTCGACACCCAATCGGATCGAAAAAGCTTGATTTTTCTGTACGGACACGCCCCAAACGAGGAGGTCTTGTTGAGGTTAACTCCGATACTGAATGGCGATGTTGTAATCGCGGTTCGTTTACAACGAAGCATCCTTTGACAATTGAAAATGGGGCTCGACCTGGATGTTCTAGCCCGTGTGCGAGGCTATATCGTGATCTGTTCGATGCCGTCTGCGCAGAAGAATGGAACGCATGCTTCTCATGCCTTCGAGATAAGGACCTGTGGTGTGCTTGTCCTTCCGAGTCACCTTTAGGACGAAGATGGGATGAACTACTAATCTGCCACTGTAGACATCGCCGAAACTTTGACCGTTCTGGTAATCAACGGCTTGAGCAAGCGCTTTTCATCAGTCAGGTCAATCTTGCGGGCACTAGTCGTCCAATTCACGCGATGTCACATAGCGCAGTCTTTCAGGGAGGACGAGGATCTTCCCCGAACGTCCTACTTGTCAAAAGAGGACCCTCATTCAATTTGTTACATAGACCTCGTGTTCGTCCACGCATCCAGTCCTCCTGGCAATTCTCGATTGCTACCAAGCACCAGAAAGAAGCGGCGATCGAGGTTAGGAATGGTGCCGTTCGCCGGATATGAAAATAAACAGCCAGATTTCAGGCGCCAGGACGGCACATCCGATCCCAATGCACGTCTGAGACTTCTGACCCTTGATTGTCTGATGTTTGACCGTCCGGCTAACCTCTCGCGGTTAAATGTGTCGCCACACCGGAAATCGATGTTCAGACCAGTGGCCGCACACGTAAGAAACAATGAGGGGGGAGGTGCACTTGAGTGACCGGAAAGAAGTTTGCAAGGACCTACAGCCACCCTGAACACGCTTTTTTGGTGGCTCAATTGATATCCAATCAGGCTGAACCTTTTTTTCGGTAGTATTCTAGACAACTTGCCCTCGGTTGATTTGGTGACGACCCACGCCAGGGTAAAAGAAACTGTTTGGATACCAGAATCAGAATACGCGAACGACAACAAGCGTCGGAAGAACTTATGCCTCACTTTGGGGTTGTGTATGGCTATCTCTAGAAGCTTTGCCCAACCCGGAGTTGTGTTTGATGGATGGCCGGTACGTACTCGCCGTCAGAGCTATCTTTTTTTGAACGTGTAAACTTGTGAGATTAAGATCTGCGACGAGGTTTTGTAATGTAGTGTGGATCAGGCGGTCTAGCCCCCAAGTCGCAGGGTTGGTGTCAGCCCGCAGACAAATCATTAGTTTGGACTGAAATGCCGGTCGGGATCTCGAATCCGCACTACCAATCACGAAAATCTAGGGACCTCCATCGCATAGTTTGATAGAAGGGATAGAAGCACGCCCGGAGCCAGGAAATCGGGCCATAAGATGGGGGAAAAAAAAATCAAAAATAGTATCTAATGCGGTATTACTATCGATTGTCCTAGACAAAATTATAATAAGGTACTGGGAAGGAAGGAGAAAGAGTGCGACGAGGGAGAAGTATGAGGGGGATACAATGCAGTGAGATGTGGGGGTATCGGGGTGGAAGATACAATTGTGTCGGGGTCGTACATCTAGGATGTCCATCACCTCTAATGATCAGCACGTGTAGTTTTTGCGGGGATAGTTAAGGGGAGAGGGGAAGGGTGGCACAGAAAGATATAGGGAAAGAGGGGGATGGAAGGCCTAGCCTTCTCTCGAAAGCGCATTGAGCCTAGGGTTCACAGTTAAAGATTGAGTTCACGTGAAGGAAATAAAGCGGTGATAAACGCACGGGACCCTTACGGGCCTCGGGTGGCCATCGACGACAATATAAGCAACTTCAACCCCCTGGGAGTATAAAGAGGGTTAGGAAAGACGAGACAAGACGACGGTAGTGAGGGAGACACGCACGTCGACGAAAGTAATAGACTGCACACTGCCGTGTTTCATCCTACCAGCATCTTCCCAAAAGACAACTCGTGTTCCAGGCTGCATTGCGGGGGTGTATCTATGAGAAGGAGGGGGGTATGAGAGCCGGACGAGGAGGACTAACTGGAAATTGGTCCATACACTATTGGTGAGCGATAGGACACTCAGGGAACGATGGACCAAAAGACATACCGTCTGAACGGGTTTATAAACCGGGAGAGAATCTGGACGGGCGAATTGGAGGATGCGAGACGTGGGGACGTCATGCACCAGCAGGTTGGGAGGAGTTCATTATGAACGGACACTAGGAGAAGTAGCATTTGATCTGCGTCAGAGTAAGCGAGAGGAGATTGAGCTCGAGGGGTTTGAATAGAGACCGATACCTGGGCTTTGTTGGAGTCTTTTGGGTGCATGGCTTCAAGGGATCATCTCGGTCCATCAAAAGAGATGTTGCAAGAACGAAGAACGTTCGCGATTGGGCATAAGGTTGGGCCTCCATCCAGTTCAGGGGATGCCTCGCTGCGTCGGACTGGCTGATGCATGAAATAGTGCGCGATAGCCCGGTTTCGGGAATACACGTAAGAAAAACCCTCAACCAAGTCGCAGGAGAATTAGGTGCAAATGCGGCTAAGGAAGGAAGAAGGTGGTCGTGGTTTGATGGTAGATTGTTCCAGACAAGAATGTGGGTATGGCCGCAATAGTTACCGAGGACCTGCTACAAACACGCACACTTGCAAGACGACCGCCACCCATGCCTGCGCCCGCAATTGGTAACAAATCGCCGGGTCAAACTGCACAAGACATGTCCGTAATCCTGGTAACTGGCTCGTACGACCACGAAATTCGATTTTGGGAGGCTTGGTCGGGCATCTGTTCCAGAACGATCACCCGGTCTGGTGAATCCGGTGTAAGATCCTCTCTCTTTTTCCCTCTTTCAACCACAGACAGCCCCGGTGACTTGTTCGTAGCAAGTAAATCGTCTAGCTATTTCACCCGAGTGAGTCGGATCCATCCATTTAATGATCCTACGTCCCGTTCATCCCAGTCCGCCCAGCAAACGCCTCCTCGCGGCCGCAATTCACAAAAAGGTCAATATCTATGAAGTCGGAAGCTCATCTTCCACTCCCGTAAGCCTGCCATCCGATCTCGGATTCCCATAATCCCCCTCATGTCCGTCTTCCTCAGTTGATTACGTTCGAAGGCCACACTTCCAACATCACCGCCGTCTCGTTTCACAACGAAGGCAAATGGCTCGTTACCGGCAGCGAGGACGGGACCATCAAGATCTGGGATCCACGGTGAAACCCCCATTTGTTATTCCTTATCACCGCAAACAAGCTAAAATAACCGTTCATGCACCCAGATCTTCGCATATTCAGCGAAACTACGACAACGAAGCTCCAGGTACCCCCTCCACTCCGCCTACCCCTCATTTCGGATCAACCCTGACCGTTCATTCATTCTTAGTCAACGATGTCGTTGTGCATCCCAACCAGGGTGAATTGATCTCCTGCGACCAAGCGGGCCGGATCAAACAGTGGGATCTATCTGAGAACACTTGCACTCATGAGCTCGTAAGTCTACACGCTACGTCCCCCTTCACCTCCATGTTTCCTAAACCTTCTCGTCATTTCTACCTCAGACTCCCGCCGGCGACATACCTATGCGTTCCGTCAGCCTTGCTTCTGACAGCTCTTGTTTAGTAGCCGGAAACAACAAGGTGTGTGCATATCTAGTTCCAAACTACGGGCGCTATCACGTTTCTGAACTGTGCGACGATTCCTTTAGGGGCGATGTTATGTCTGGAAGATTAATGAAGAGGGTTCATCTGCACCGCGTTTCCAGGCTGTGACCAAGTTCCAAGCTCACAACAAGTACCTCACCAGGGTGTTATTCAGTCCGGACATCAAGTGAGACCCGCGTTCGACCTTGACACGCGTCGCTTGCATGTTGATGATGACCGTTATCTCATCTCAAGGTATATGGCTACGTGTTCCGCTGACACAACAGTGAAAATTTGGTCCGTATCTCCAAGTTTTGAATTCAGGTTGGACAAGGTGCTTCAAGGGCACCAACGTTGGGTCTGGGATTGCGCCTTCAGTGCGGATTCAGCATATCTCGTCACAGGTGTGTATTCATAGCACCAATGTCCATCCACGGTATCGACTTAAATTTTGTCAATTCAGCGTCCTCCGATCACACAGCACGTCTGTGGGAGATGGCTTCTGGAGAGACCGTCCGTCAATACAACGGGCATCACAAAGGTGTGAATCAGTTCTGGGCCGGGCTTTCCCAATTCTTCTAGACTGAACGAGGCCTTTTTTTTTTTTCGCAGCTGCCGTGTGTTGTGCCTTGCATGATGGCGCAGGTTAATTCTAGCCTTTTCCGGGCGGTTGATGTATAGTGAGGAAAGGACAAGTCAAGCAAGGATGAGAGAATCAGAACGTGAGATCCACGCAATTTTCTTGCGATTCCCAGGACATTGTGTCACACGTTCATGTCCGCGGAAGCTATAGTCCGGGGCGGCAGCTGCCTTGACCTGCGTTCCGTCTCCCAGTGGACTGGATGTGTCGTAAGACAATAATTACACCATGGCAGACAACGTATAGTTCAGGCTCGTCTAACCCGGGCATTACGCAGTAATCTATCACGCCCCTGCGTGAGATCAAGTGTCAAATGGGAGACTGTACCAAATGGCTCGCGCTTGGTTGGCTGGACGCGGACCGCACCCAGCGGGAACTCGCTAGCGTGGGGTTACGGATCTCTCCGAATTCCGAATGCCACGGTGACTCGCCCTTTGGGTCATTGAAGAAAAAGTCGAGTTAAATCTTTCTTTCTCGTAGACTCCTCCTCCACCACCACCTCCTCGACGTCCTCCTGAAGTCTGTTCAACGCGCGAGAGACTTCTATGGCTAGTAGCCTTGCTTCGGAATTCTTATCTAGGACACCAGACACTGATATCGAGGATTCCCTTATCGGTTTTGATGATGTAGAACGGGATCCCAATTCCTGGTGCGAGGCATTGCCCGCTTCTCAGGGACTTTACCGGAACGAATTCGAAAAAGATTCCTGCGGTGTAGGCTTCATTTGCCACATCAAGGGTCAGGACTCCCACAAAATCGTCTCGGATGCTCGCCAACTCCTATGCGCTATGACCCATCGCGGCGCCACCGGTGCGGACAGCCGGGACGGAGATGGTGCTGGCGTGATGACGGATATCCCGCATCTCCTCTTCAAACGCGAGGCCGAGCGAGACCTTGGTTGCGCCCTTCCGGAGCCAGGCCAGTATGCCGTTGGAAACATTTTTTTCAAGGCCAACGACCCGGTCTTGTTACAGAAACAGCAGGCGATCTTCACAAAATTAGCCAGTGATCTTGGTCTGCGCGTGCTCGGGTGGAGAGAAGTCCCCACTGACGGCACAATCCTCGGTCCTGCCGCGAGCAGCAAGGAACCTGCGATCCTTCAACCCTTCGTCGTCCTTCGAGCCAATTATGGGGATGGAACCTCCAGCGATAATAGTCCCTTTGACGATAAGCGTTTTGAACGTCAGTTATACGTCCTGCGCAAGTATGCCACTCACAGCATGTAAGTCATTTTAGGCTTTTCCACCTTGATTAATTAAACCCCTATCTCATTTTCCTCGATGTCAAGCACACTTGCGAAGGGTTTCTACATCTGCTCCCTTTCGTCCAAGAATATCGTCTATAAGGGGCAACTCTCCCCTCCTCAAGTCTACAATTATTATCACGACTTGAACCATGTCCTTTATCGGTCTCACTTCACCCTTGTTCATTCACGATTCTCGACCAACACCTTCCCCAGCTGGGACAGGGCCCAACCGATGAGGTGGGCTGCCCATAACGGTACGTGCTTCAGTCGATTTTCCGTCGGTGCGGCGCCAAAATTAAGATTGTTATGTATCACATTTGCGCTAGGTGAAATTAATACGGTCCGAGGCAACAAGAATTGGATGCATGCTCGTGAGGGCGTCCTCTCCTCCTCGCTCTTTGGAGATCAGCTTGATCTCCTCTACCCGATTATTGAGTCCGGCGGTTCAGACTCTGCCGCATTCGATAACGTTCTGGAACTGCTCGTCGTCAATGGCGTCCTTACCCTCCCGGAAGCCGTTATGATGCTCATCCCGGAGGCGTGGCAGGGCAATGATATCATGGAGCCTGAGAAAAAGGCATTCTACAACTGGGCGGCCTGCCTTCAGGAGCCCTGGGATGGGCCTGCCCTTTTCGCCTTCAGTGACGGCCGTTACTGTGGAGCCAATCTCGATCGCAACGGTCTTCGTCCGTGCCGGTATGTCGTCACCAATGAAGATATCATTGTTTGTGCCTCCGAGGTTGGCGCTATTTTCATCTCCCCTGAAAAGATCGTGTCGAAGGGTCGGTTAAAACCTGGCCGGATGTTGCTCGTCGATACTGTTGAAGGGAGGATCGTCGATGATAAGGAACTAAAACGTGCCACTGCTCGCAAACAAAACTTTGGATCGTGGGTTGAGTCAAACTTGCTTCACGTTCCGAAGATTGTTCAGCGAGTCCAGCGGTGCAAACCGATCAAGGTCGAAATCGACCCTTCACCCTTAAGCACCGATCCTCGCTTGTTGGCCTTTGGGTACACGGTTGAGCAACTCAATCTGCTCATGCTTCCGATGGTCACTGATGGAAAGGAAGCCCTCGGATCCATGGGCAACGATACCCCCCTCGCGTGTATGTCCACCCAGGCAAGGATGATTTACGACTACTTCCGCCAGCTTTTCGCTCAGGTTACAAATCCCCCGATCGATCCCATCCGTGAGAACATCGTTATGTCCCTCGAAGCTTACGTTGGTCCTGAGGGTAACCTTCTCGAAATGAAGCCAGAGCAATGTCACCGTATCCTTCTCCCATCTCCCCTTCTCACCCTCGAAGAGATGGAGGTGATGAAGAACCTCGAACTCGCCTACTCAACGTGGCCGTCAACAACGATCGACATCACCTTCCCCAAATCGGAAGGTCTTCCTGGTTACAGATTGGCTCTCGAACGTGCCTGCAGCGAGTCGTTACAAGCGATCGAGGATGGCATTAAGGTCATCATCCTGTCAGATCGAGCGATTAACGCGGACAGGATCCCCCTTTCGGCCCTCGTAGCGTGCGGCGGTGTTCATCATCATCTCGTGCAACACAAGAAGCGCGCCAAGGTCGCTTTGATGATCGATACCGGTGAAGCTCGTGAAGTTCACCACCTGTGCGTTCTTCTTGGGTACGGTGCCGATGCCGTGTGCCCGTGGTTGATGATGGAGACTATTCATAAGGTCGCCCGTGAGGGATTGTGAGTTCACACGTGTATCTCTCCCTCTCCGGCAGCGTTGCTGATGCTTTCCGCAGGACCAAGAATGACAAGACCGTCAAGGATCTCATGGACAATTATCGCCACTCCATCGACAACGGTATCCTCAAGGTCATGTCGAAGATGGGTATCTCCACTCTCCAGTCGTACAAGGGTGCCCAGATCTTCGAAGCGTTCGGACTTCATTCCGAGGTTGTCGAGAAATGCTTCAGTGGAACTGCAAGCCGTGTTCAGGGAACAACCTTTGACCTGCTCGCTATGGACGTTTTCGAATTGCACGAACGTGGTTGGCCCTCACGCGAGACGATCATTTCACCGGGCATGCCCGAGTCCGGAGAGTACCATTGGCGTGACGGTGGTGAAGCTCATATCAACGATCCTGCTGGTATTGCCAACCTCCAGGACGCCGTTCGAGAGAAGAACCAAACTGCCTTCGCCGCTTACACGAAGAACGCGAACGACCAAGCTCGTGCCGTCCATCTCCGCGGTCTCCTCGAGTTCCGCTACGAGAATGCAACTCCAATCCCCATCGACCAGGTTGAACCCTGGAACGAGATTGTCCGTCGGTTCGTTACCGGTGCCATGTCATACGGCTCCATCTCTATGGAGTCTCATTCTACTTTAGCCATCGCCATGAATAGGTTGGGTGGTAAATCCAACACCGGTGAGGGTGGTGAGGATGCCGAGCGCTCAAACATCCTCAGCAACGGCGATACCATGCGTTCCGCCATCAAGCAAGTTGCTTCCGGTAGATTCGGCGTTACTTCGAACTATCTCGCTGACGCCGACGAACTTCAAATTAAGATGGCTCAAGGTGCTAAGCCCGGTGAAGGTGGGGAGTTGCCCGGTCACAAGGTCTCCACTTCTATCGCCCGTACTCGTCACTCCACCGCAGGTGTCGGTTTGATTTCTCCTCCCCCGCACCACGACATCTACTCGATCGAGGATCTTAAACAACTCATTTACGATTTAAAGTGTTCGAACCCTCGTTCTCGAGTGTCCGTCAAGCTCGTTTCCGAAGTCGGCGTCGGTATCGTTGCCAGCGGTGTCGCCAAGGCTAAGGCCGACCACATCCTCATTTCTGGTCACGACGGTGGTACTGGTGCATCTCGATGGACTGGTATTAAACACGCTGGCCTTCCTTGGGAATTGGGTCTCGCCGAGACTCACCAGACGTTGGTTCTTAATGACTTGCGTGGTCGTGTGACCGTTCAGACCGATGGTCAGTTGAGGACCGGACGTGATGTTGCTATCGCCTGTCTGCTTGGGGCCGAAGAGTGGGGTTTCGCCACTGCTCCCCTTATCGCTATGGGTTGCATCATGATGAGGAAGTGCCACCGTGAGTTTGTGTTGGTTCAACGTTGTGAAGCTGCAATTGAGCGATTTCTAGTCAACACTTGCCCTGTGGGTATCGCCACTCAGGACCCTCAGCTCCGCACCAAGTTCGCCGGTCAACCGGAGCAAGTTATCAACTTCTTCTACTACATCGCCGAGGATCTACGAAAGATCATGGCCAAGCTTGGATTCCGCACCATCAACGAGATGGTTGGTCGGGCTGATATGCTCAAGGTTGACGAGGCGCGCCGAACCATTAAGACTACCCACCTCGACCTCTCCGCTGTTCTCAAACCTGCCTGGCAGATGCGCCCTGGTGCCGCGACCTACCGTGTCCGCCCTCAGGACCACAAGCTCTACATCCGTCTTGACAACAAGTTCATCGACGAATCCGAGCCTGCTCTTTCGCAAGGGTTGCCAGTCCACATCGAATGCGAGGTTACGAACACTGACCGTGCTCTTGGAACTTCACTTTCTTACAAGGTCTCCAAGTTGTACGGTGAAGAGGGACTTCCTCGTGACACCATCCACATCTACATGAAGGGATCCGCTGGACAGTCGTGCGGTGCTTTCTTGGCTCCGGGTATCACGATCGAGCTGGAAGGAGACGCCAACGATTACGTCGGAAAGGGTCTTTCTGGTGGTCGCCTCATCGTCTACCCCCCCAAGCAATCTACCTTCAAGGCCGAAGAGAACGTAATTATCGGGAATGTCTGCCTTTATGGTGCCACTCGCGGTGAAGCATTTGTTCGGGGTATTGCTGCTGAGCGGTTCGCTGTCCGGAACTCTGGTGCCAAGGCTGTTGTCGAGGGTTGTGGCGACCACGGCTGCGAATACATGACTGGAGGTCGCGTGGTTGTTCTCGGAGCCACGGGCCGAAACTTCGCTGCCGGTATGAGCGGAGGTGTCGCTTACGTTCTCGATACCGCCCACACCTTCGCTTCGAGGGTTAATCTCGAGATGGTGGAGTTAGGAAAGGTCATCGACCCACGAGAAATTGCTGAGCTCCGAGGAATGATTGAAGATCACCGTCACTTCACTGGATCCGAGGTCGCGAACCGAGTCCTCCACGATTTCCACCACCTTCTACCTCTGTTCGTTCGGGTCATGCCGAACGATTACAAGCGCGTTTTAGAGGAGCAAGCTGCACGTGCCAAGGAAGAGAAGTTGCGTCAGAGCGTTATTGACTTGATCCCTTCGAGGACTGCCAGTCAAGTGAACTTGCATTCGGAAGTCGAGGATGTCCTGTTGGCCATGGCTAGTACTCCCGGTAACGCTACTCCCCCTGTCATCAAACCCCCTCGCGTAGAACCTGCCCTGTTGGATCTCGAAGATTCGATGGTTGACGACAATGCGACGAAACAGCGCGCGCAGAAGCTCGACAAGACGCGTGGTTTCATGAAGTACAAACGTCTCAACGAGACCTACCGTCCACCAAGGAAGCGTGTCAAGGACTGGAAGGAAATTTCTCACCGCTTGAACGACCACGAGCTCAAGTACCAGTCCTCCCGATGCATGGATTGCGGTGTTCCTTTCTGCCAATCCGAAACTGGATGCCCGATCTCCAACATCATCCCCAAATGGAACGACCTCGTGTTCAAGGATCAATGGAGGGATGCTCTCAACAGGTTACTCCTCACCAATAACTTCCCGGAGTTCACCGGACGCGTCTGCCCTGCACCGTGTGAAGGCGCCTGCGTGTTGGGTATCAATGAACAACCCGTTGGGATCAAGAGCATCGAATGTGCAATCATCGATAAGGTATGATTTTTTCCTGGAGCCCCAACGGTCTGCTAAAACGGACTGCTGACCGTATCTTGACTTTCAAAAGGGCTTTGAAATGGGCTGGATCGTTCCAAACCCACCAAAAGTTCGCACGGGAAAGAAGATTGCGATTATCGGGTCTGGTCCCGCTGGATTGGCTGCGGCTGATCAGCTCAACAAGGCTGGACATTGGGTGACTGTTTACGACCGTAATGATCGAATGGGTGGTTTGCTGATGTATGGTATCCCAAAGTAAGTCGGTTCATCTCATTCAATGTTTTGATGACACGTGGATTGATCATGTGGTTCGCTTGCGAATTCAGTATGAAGCTTGATAAGAGTGTCGTCCAGCGTCGCCTCGATTTGATGGCGGCTGAGGGTGTTGTGCGTTATTTATTTACGTGAGGTCACAGGGCAAACTCCGAGACTAAGTCTTTTTCTTTTTCAATAGACGTTCGTGCCCAACACCAACGTTGGTGTCGATGCCGATGTCGAGGACTTGAGGGCCGAAAATGACGCTTTGATCGTCTGTACCGGCGCGACCTGGCCACGAGACCTGAGGCTGTCAAACCGCGACGCCGACGGTATCCACTTCGCTATGGAGTTCTTGCAGAACAACACCAAGTCTTTGTTGGATTCCGAGCTCCAAGATGGAAAATACATCAACGCGAAGGGCAAGGATGTTATTGTTATTGGAGGTGGTGACACCGGAAACGACTGTATCGGAACCTCCATGCGACATGGAGCCAAGTCTGTCGTGAACTTTGAGCTTTTGCCCAAACCGCCAGCCAGCCGTGCACCGGATAACCCGTGGCCGCAGTGGCCGAGGATCTTCAGGACTGATTACGGTCACACTGAGGTCGCTGCTCACTTTGGTTCTGACCCCAGAGAGTACTGTATTTCGACCAAGGAGTTCGTGTTGGATGACGAGGGCAAGCTGAAAGGCCTGGACACAGGTATGTGGACATTCCGTTGTGAGGGTCGTGAATGGACACTCACTTATTGCAGTCCGCGTTGAATGGACCAAAGACAGTGCCGGGAGGTGGAAGATGGAGGAGGTTCCTGGGTCTACCAAGTTCTTCCCCGCCCAGCTCGTGTTCCTCGCCCTTGGATTCTTGGGACCGGAGAATGCCGTGATCAAGGCGTTGGGTCTCAAACAAGATGGAAGGTCGAACATTCAAACCCCATTCAAAGTGAGTTTCATGAAATGGGGTGGCTGTGGGAAAACCGCTGACTGGAATTATCCCCACTTAGAAATACTCGACGAATGTTGAAGGCGTCTTCGCTGCTGGTGATTGCAGGAGGGGTCAGAGTTTGATCGTCTGGGGTATCAAGTGAGAATTTCACCCATCATTCCGGTCAGAGGGTAATGGAGAACTAACGGCTGATTGGTTTTTCACTTGTAGCGAGGGTCGCGGCGTGGCAGCCGAGGTTGACGCCTACCTCCAGAAGTCGACTAGGTTGCCGTCCGCTGGTGGCATTAAGGCTAGGGTAAGCATCACCATTTCACGTCTTTGGGTTTCCGTTCCCTCGGGGGAAGAGGGTGGTTCATGTGTTGACCACGATTTCTCTTGCCATTCCCGCAGCAATTCGTTCCTCCGCCGAGCACCCTGAGCCCAAAGGCTGTCGAAGTTGAAGTTTGAAACGTTCAATACCCTGGTTTCGTCAAGAATACTGGTTAAATATTTAATTTACTTGAGGCGTGGGCTTGGTCACTCTGGCTACGTGACTGTCCATCCGCCGATCTTCGCAAGTGGTCGAATTAACCTTACCACTTATGTGCCTCATCTTATGTTCCCCCGCCATCACTATCATCTCAATTATGTAGTCTTCTTGTATCCATCTTAATCGTCTCTCGTATATCCTGTTGAGAGCAAGCCTCATCATGCACTGTAACAATAGAGTATTACTTGCCATTACATCGAGAGCCCTGGCTGGTGAAATTGTGGATGATAAGTGTATATAGATAGACTACGCGCTACAGGGTGTTGATAGATCTATACAGCCAGGATTCAACGGCGGAAGGGTCGCTTCTAGTCATCTATTCGCGGTAAACTCTAGCCCCTTTTTTCGCCCACTTCTCCATAAGCGCCTTGCCAGAAGTGGTAGGTTGGGTAAACGCCACCTCGCCTTTCGCTGGGTCCAATACAACTCCATGAATAAAATTCTCGGCGACTGCGGTAAGCAAACGAGAAGCAACTCCCAATCTTCTGTAGGAAGAGGAGACGAACATCCGGGGAATACCGAGTGGCGTCGGCAGGGGTTCTGGAGAGCAGTATAGAGACGTGGATGCATCGACCGTTATCAAACCTTCTTTGGAGGATGTGCGCGAAGTTGACGGCCGAAGTGTCGAAGTCATTTCGCGTGCGGGCGTTTCTTGGGTATTGTTTTGTTGAGCAACGCCTCGGATTGGGTCATTTTCAGCCTCAATTGGCGTCTCTCGGACAGGGTGGCTGACGTTTTCGACTATCCGCATGGCCGTTACGATCGGTTGAGCGATCACGCAGCCCACAATCTTCTCACGTTGGCGCGCGTTCTGTTTATTGACTCCCAAACCTACCAAGCTATTCTTGGCCGTGCTCGAGACTGTGGAGGTGAGGAGAAAGAGATAAACTTTGGAGTCGCTCAGGGTCTGCTGGCTGAGAGGTGGAGATGACAATGCGAGGTTGATTATTTCGAATAACACCGAGAGCTATGTATTTTTGTTTCGTAAGGAAGAATTTATATCAGGATACTGAATTCAAGAGATAGGGAATAGAGGGTGGACCAGTACCTTCGAGCCGATTTTGCCAGTAACTTTTGCGTTTACGGCAAGAATCCTGCCGACTGAACCATCTTTGAGCCGGATTCCGGACTCGATCTCAACGACGCCGTGTTTCGCGCTTTCCTTGATCTCGTCCTTGGTCCATTCCAGGCCACGCTGAACGCGAGCACAGTGGGATTTATGTAGAGCCTCGTCATCTTGTGCGCCTTTCGTGTAGGAGAGGTCACAGATGGGACATGTACGTAAGACGGACGCGTCGATTGAAAAGTGGAGTTGGATCAAGGACTGTTTCTTGGGATTTGATTTCCATTTCGAAGAGGGCGCGGAGAAGGATTTGGATTTTTTCGCATCGGGGTGTGTCAAACGCGGTTTCTTCGCGGGTGGACGGAAGCTTAGTGCCTCAGATAGAGATCTCTTGGGGATTGGGGAGGAGGCGGGTGTTGAAGATGGCGAGGAAGTTGAGGGTTCCGGTGCCGGATCTTCTGAAGGGGGTGAAGATGAAGAGAGAGTAGATCTGCTTCTACTGGTGTAGGTACGCTTGATTTTTGAGGACATGGGGAGGAGGCGGGGGACAGACGCGACGTGATTCTGTCACGTGGGAAGAGCAATGGGAGGGTTTCCGTTTTGCATAATTTCGCTTACGGTAAGCTTCCAGCGGGAGGAAGCCGTGCTTTGAGATTTACTGGCGATGTTTTGTGATGGCGGCCACTACGTAGCATAAGGGTCAAGGCCAAGGACTATGAACATAAGAAAACGATTTATAGTCTCAATTAGATTCGAGTTTGTAGTCTTCGGATTTAAAAACATTCGTTTTTAGGAAGCGGTGCTTATTAGGTGCGCCTGTCCATCATGAGACCCCCTAATTGAGAACGCTTCTCCTCCCTTCCCCGTCCTCTCTCCTCCCCCCCATATCTGTTCGTCGGTCCCGTCTTTGCTGCTACCGCCCCAACCCCCCAGGGTCTCTTCTGATCCCCCTGTGCGTACTACTTACCATCATCAAGGCCCATTGTCTCACTTGGGTCCTTCTCTTTGTAGCCAAAATGTCTTTGCAGCCGAATACGCCTTACCACCCGGTCGACACTGGCGACGGTCATCTGGATGACCACTTAGTCGTCCAACCAGGAGTTTATACAGACAACCCCTCTCCAACAACGGGACGTCACCAGGACTCTCCGTTTAACCCGGACGGGTACAATGCAGATGGTATCCCCGAAGAAGACATTGCAAGACCACGGTTTCTCGGTCATGCTGCGGGTGCTGGTACTCGAGGATCTTTCGCTTCCTCCTTTGGTGTCCCTTCCTTCAACGACAATGACAACTCATCGTCCGTCTACGCGCTAAATCCGCTTGGAGCAAGCCGTGACTCTACTGCGGGTTACTCTTCAGTCCCATACCAAGACGACCCTCATGATTCGGACTTGGCCGCTGGGGCAGTCTCTCCCAGTAGGCGAAGCAGATATCTCGAGGAGAAGCGCGGTGCCTATGTTCCTCCGAACAAATCCAAACGCAGGATAATCATCGGTGCGATTGCCATCGGCGTGATCATCGCTGCCATTGCCATTGTTGTCGCTCTCTACTTCACCGTTATCAAAAAGAATGGCAAAACCTCGTCCGGAACTGGTGGCAGTGATGGCGGAAACAACAATAACAATCACAATGGAAACAACAACACTACGTCCAACAATATCGTCAAATCTGGAGGGGACGGAAGCACAATCAAATTGGAGGATGGCACGGAGATGACCTACTCGAACAAGTTTGGAGGAACTTGGTATTGGGACCCCGCGGATCCCTTTAACAACAACGCTCAGGCGCAGAGCTGGACCCCGCCTTTGAACCAATCGTTCAAGTGGGGCCAAGATCGTATCTTTGGGTCCGTTGTCAAATCTTTCTGCCAAAATTCTGTGCTCATCCCTCCATACCCGCAGCGTCAATCTTGGTGGTTGGCTTGTCCCTGAACCTGTAAGTCTTCTAATCACCTTGACTACGCTCTCTGAGCTCGTGCTGATTTTATGTGTGTAGTTCATGTACGTGCGACGGTTTGTCGCCTGTATCCCTAACACTCACTCCTCATGAAGTGTTCCGAGTCTTTTCGAAAAGTATCTCAATAATCCCACACCCGCGGTAGACGAGTGGACGTTGAGTCAAGCAATGGCTGCTGATACCGCTAACGGTGGACTGAACCAGCTGGAGGACCACTACAAGACTTTCATTGTAGGCTCACGCACTCCCTTGGTCAGAGATTGCATCTTAACGTTCACGGTTTATAGACCGAGAAGGATTTCGCAGAAATTGCCGGTGCTGGCCTCAACTTCTTGCGGATCCCTATACCCTGGTGGGCTATCGAGGTTCAGGGCAACGAGCCGTTCCTTCCTAGGGTGTCCTGGAAGTCAGTACCCTCTTTCGTCACCTCCTTTTTCCCCTGACCGATCGTGCCATCAAAAACCAGATATTTCCTCAAGGCCATCCAATGGGCTCGCAAATATGGCCTCCGCATTAACTTGGATCTGCATGCCGTCCCTGGATCCCAGAACGGTTGGAACCACTCCGGACGGCTCGGGGAAACCAACTTCCTTCGTGGTCCCATGGGCTACGCTAATGCACAAAGGACTTTGGATTACATCAGGATCATCGCCGAATTCATCTCCCAACCACAGTATAAGGATGTCGTTGTAATGTTTGGTGTTCTCAACGAACCTAGGGGCAGCCCCCTCATCGGCTCGGCGCAACTGGATGGATTGTATGTTCCGACTTCGTTCACACTTTGTTTCCGATTCCCGAGAGACTGATCCACCGTTACTCAGCTACAAAATTGTCTATGACACAATACGTGAGGCCTCCGGACTTGGTGAGGGCAAAGGTCCCGTCATCTCCTTCCACGAAGGTTTCCAGGGTCTAGGGCACTACACTGGATTTATGCAAAATGCCGACCGCATCGCCCTGGACTGGCACCCATATATATGTTTCGGCCAACAATCCAGCTCTCCGATATCAAGCTACGCTACCCGGCCCTGTACCGATTGGGGCAAGACGATAAACGACTCGTTGGCCAACTTCGGTATGACTACCGCGGGCGAGTTCTCGAACGCTGTTACGGACTGTGGCCTGTGGCTTAACAATGTCAACGAGGGTGCTCGTTATGATGGAACCTATTCTAGCGGTGGACCATGGCCCAGTCAAGGTAGCTGCACGCCGTGGACGGATTGGCAAAACTGGGACCAGACAATGAAGGATGGGATCAAGCAGTTCGCCATGGCATCTATGGACGCTTTGCAGAACTGGTTCTTCTGGACGTGGAAGATTGGCCAGTCAATACGCTCGGGAAAGATTGAGTCGCCAGCCTGGAGCTACCAGCTTGGGTTGGAGCAAGGGTGGATGCCGAAGGACCCTAGGCAGGCTGTGGGAGTCTGCGGCAATACCGATCCCTGGACACCTCCTTTGAAACCTTGGCAGACGGGAGGTACAGGCGCTGGTTTGAACGTGCAAAGTGACGGGTTACAGTGGCCTCCCATCTCCATTACCAACGGTGGACCTCTCAGCTCCCTCCCTTCTTACACGCCAACTGGAACGGTCATTACTTTGCCCGTACCGACGTTCACCCAGCCTTCAGGGTCGAACGTCAAGATCGATGTCGGAAGCGGCTGGGCTAACCCAAGCGATACGAGAGGCATGTACGTTTCGATCCAGGGCTGCTCCTACTTGGACCCTTGGATTGGACCGAATGCGACCCCCCCTCCTGTGTGTGGCGGCGGGCCTACGAAGAGGGCATACCCACCTCCACCAATAATTACCCAACGGACGTGAAGTGCCGTCTGATCTCCTTTCCCTGTTTACACTGTTTTGTACCCTCGCGTTATTCACGACCCTGTAATGACCCTCTTTCCTTTACATCAGAGCTTTACCGCCCCAGCCACTATTCTAGCTAGCACCATATATCATACGCATCCACCGCTCTCCTATTCCCCCTCTCCCAGTCTCCTCTTTTGGCATTTTGCCGTAGACGTTTAATCTGGATGGACACTCCCCCCTCCACACACCGCGCTCTCCCTTCTACTACCAACGGACCGGTTTTTTGGGTGTAGCTCGCTATCGCTCTCCTTGATCGTTTCTTGCTTTAAGCTTGGGATTTTACGTAGTACAACATTGGGTTACAGTCAGATCTCGCTCCCTCGTTGATGTGTTCCTCAGTTCTCTCGTCTCACTCCATCCCTCGCTTGTTCTTCCACGTGGGTCAAAAGTCCATTCCTTACACTCTTTTCTCGCTCAGGCTCGATCATCACGGATCTTTTTTCCCTTTTAGCTAATCTCTCTTCGTTGACTTCATAGCAGACAATTTCTCACTCCTTGGGCGAAAGTTATCGAGTACCTTGTGCCGGGTATTACATTACACGCAATTTTAAAGTGGACTCGCTGGGAATTTCGATTCGTGATTCCACGTCGGCGAGCTTGAGGTTGACCACGTGTATTATACCTTCTGAACAACTTTCTCCATGGACACTATAGCACCAGACATTGTAGCGACCTTTCTCGGGTTCAACAGCACTGAACTGGGTCGGGAGCGACTGTACCGGGTTTCTCCGTATCTTTTCCTTCAATGAAGCGAAACGTTACGCGGGGTTGGGCAGACCTCGTGGGGACAGAACGTTGATGAGTAAATACCATGAGCCAAAATACAAAACTATGCGTCATAATATTGATGTATAGGAACCCCCCAAGAATCGACCCGGGGAGCGAAAAACATACGAAACAGATTGACACGGTCGACTTTTCAAATTTCAACCTCTATCCTTTCCACCAAAGAACAGCGTCGTCCTCCTATCCCTTTCCTTATCCGGATTCCTATCCGCGTACACATCGTACAAGCTATACGTAGGACTCCTGTACGTCTCGTAATCTGCAGCCTGAGACATCGCCATCTGAGCCAAGGAAGGAAGGGCAGGAGGTGAAGGTACCCTCGGGGGTTTATCGTCCACCACCGTTGCTTTGCGTAAATTCGAATTTCCATTCGACCGGAGATTCAGAGGGGCCACTGGAGGCGGGGGTGGGAGTGGTGGCATCTGTTCTCGGGGCAAGAAGGAGAGTGAAGAGCGACGGTAATCTCTTAGCATGAACTTCCCAAGTCGTGACCCATCGTCGCTTGGGCACGGGCTGTTCAGACTCTCAGATGTGGAAAGGAACGAGGTATGATAAGCGAGGGTGTGACTTCTCCTAAGCGCCGAGGTCCTCCCACGGCTTGGAATGGTTCGAGCTTGGGGTTCGAGTTTCGGAGAGTCCAATCCCAGGGCAACTGTCAGCGCTTGGGTATCGCGTTCTCGACGGGTGGCAGTTTTAGATGTTGAAGGTTCAGTGACATATGGAGAGGTGTCGTCGAACGGATCGGCGTTGACTGTCGTCGTGCTGTTCGAAGGGCCCATGCTAGGCGCGGCGATAGAGTTCATTGAGACCGAGATCGAGGGGCATGAACCAACCGGATACGGGGCTTTGACTCGCTCGCGTCCATTCGTTCGTGTCGAAGGAACATTTTGATTGGGTACGTGGAGGCGTGTGATGACTGCGGGGAGATCTTCGACGCCGTCGTAAATGTATTCATCTGCGCTGCTCGCATCCCAATCGCGAACCGTGATCCGGATGGCTTGCTTGTCCTCGGATTGACGTAGTGAAGCTCGAGTTTCTTCGGATTTGTTTGAGTGCGGATTCGGCGTGGTGCGGTCCGCAATGGTGGTCGTGGAAGCGAACGCTGGCGCGTTCGCGTTAGCGATCAACCCAGCAACGTCAGATTTGGCAGTCGAGTAGGCAGAGAGAGCGGAGATGTGAGATAGACTGCGCTGCAGGAAACCAGGTTTCTTGAGAGACGGCTCGTTGGGGTGGAGAGTGTTCGAAGATTGGTGGGGTTTTGCAAATGAATCAGAGAACGGGTCCTTCTCGACTTCCCTGAGAGGCGATTTAGATCGATACTGGGTCCAAATCCACTTTTCTTTTCCAGTTGCACCGCCCGAGAACCGTTCTTTTCCGCCAAATATGGGAGACTCTTCCGCCGGAGGCTCGTGGAATGTGTCCTGAGGGATCGGGAGCGAGGGTGTTTGCAAGTAGCGACGCTTACTACGTCTAGAGCGGATTCTAGCAGCAACGACGAGTGCCACAAGGAGAAAGGAACCGCCGAGGACGGACATGACGATAGCGACCACCGTGTGGTTGGAGTTTTGTATGTGATGGGTGTAACTGGGTGGGTAGTATGATGGTTCCAACGTTTCGGTGGAAGTAGAAGACGCCAGTGTATCAGTATTGAATGAGACAGCTTCATTGAAGTTTATGTGAGTAGGCTGAGATAGATCAGGAGAGACTGTGGTTAAATCCACCACGGGTAAGAATCCTGCTTTGATAACGAGAGAACTGGGCTGATAAGCTGGTGTGTGGCCATAGTCTGGTATGGGTACAGGGAGAGCGCTGGCTTCCACATCTTGGTTAACCAGTGCGACCGCTGGAGCATGAGCCAGGTGGTTCGGCCTACTCATTCTCGATGGTTTCGGTGCAAGGCGAGATGTATGTGTACGATGGCTGGTAGTTGAAGGTTCAATTTCACCGAAGGGTTCGCTAAGACCAGGGAGGTCCATCTCAAAGCAGCAGAAACAGGCTCAGACTGCGATGGGAGAGAGAAACAGTTGGCAAAGAAATTCATGTTGTAACCTGAACTGTTTGGATGTTGCGATGATGAACGGCCCCGTGACCTTTGTGACTGGCCCTCGACGCGTCCACGTGACTGGGTCACACGCGTGTCTTAGCATCGGGGTTTCAGGATTTGGATTTTCAGCCACCTTGCTCTTCTCTCGCTTCCTTCATCTCCATTGACTCTTCTTGATTACACGCTTTCTCGATAACTCGCTTCAGGTATTTTCTGGGCCCTGGACGGAAATTTGAGCCAGAGCGCCGGAGTGAAAGTCTATCAATCGATTCAGACTGACAAGCGGAGTTCGATTCCCCGCTGAACATCCGGCAATGAAGCCTTTGATCTCGATGTCAGTCCTTTTCACTCTTTGCGCATTTCGGTGAATGTGACAACTCCGCCCTTAAGGAATGTGTCTCTCTTGCCAGAATCTCAGGCCTCCCAGATTGTTCGGGAAGCTCTCCGTGGCGGAGTTGATACCCCCAAACAAATTACTCAAGAAGAGCCACAGGTCTACGTCGAAGACAACCTCACTTCATCTGACATCAAGAGTTCCCCCCATTATCACTATCATGGACTGGCTGTAACCCAATCCCAAGATGGTCATGGTGGCGAGGATTCTCAAGGCTCTCAGGAGACCAGCCATTCATCTGTAACGGGGCTGGGGCAAAATGTCGTCTCACTGGACCACCTCGCTCCGCCTTTATCTCCAAAGAGTCCTTCCGACGCGAACGAACCACCTGGGACACCCTCCCCTTCAAAAGCGGGAAAAACGGTTTCATTTGTTTCCCCGCAACGCCCTCCCGTCACCCCTCTCAGAAAGAGTAGATCCCTGCACACGCCTGCCCGTCGTTCCCCTTCACCCCAGTCTCAGGATTCCTTTGCCGGCTCAATCCCGATTAGCCCACAGGCGGCCTTCCTCGCAAAGTCGAAGCGTTTTGGGCTTCCATTATCTCAACTTGAGAATTCGCTGGAGGTAAGCGACAATTAACTGTCCATCATTAAAGCCTATCAAAACCATCAGGACTCAATGTTCTCCCCTGTTGCCTCCAAGCCGAACGCTGGGCCTTCACTCATTGTCGGCATGAGCCAGTCAAGCTCCGACGAGTCCAACAGCCAGAACACCCAGCCGATGGCCCCTGCACAGGAAGAGTCGCAGCCGCAGACGACGGAATACACCCAAGACACGAATTACATGGAGTACCTTACGTGTATAAACAACAACCGTAATCCCTACATCGATCGTAGTGGTGCCAACTTTCCACAATCCCCCGACTCATCCTCTAGTTCCTCAGGAAACTTTCCTGAAAATGAGCCCCATTCCTACGAAGAACCCACGCAGGTAGCTGAGTCCACTCAGCCGGTGCCGGAAGAGGTGCCCACCCAACCGTCTACCCAAGTCGTCAATGAAACTGCCAAGACGCAGACCGCTGCTCCTTCAGAAAGCGTGCCTTCTGAAAACGTGCCCTCTGAAGATGTGCCTTCTGAAAATGTGCCTTCAGAGAACGTGCCTCCCTCCGCTAACTCCGTACGTCATTTGCAAATCCTTCATTCACTCATTAATGTCGGGTCTAGTACCAAACCCCCGCCGCCTCCGCTGCTACCCCTTCAACGAACAATCGCAGTTTATACAATCAACTGAAGAGATGGAGAATGCGCCCTGGAATCCCACACCACCAACAACCCACAGCTAGCCGAGGACAATCGACACCAATCGTTCCAGAGACACAACCCTTCGAAATCGAATCTTCGGAAAATCGATCCACAGGCGAAGGTGGGATAGGGACGAACCTGAGTACTCTACAGCAACCCCCCTCGCGCCCTTTACCCCCGGATTATCCTCTTCAGTCCCCTAAATTCATGCCCCCTCCAAAACCACCACGAGTGGACGAAGACGAGACCATGGACGTCGTCCCTGACTCGGAGCCGTCCAGAGTGGCCGATGGACCCATGTCTTCATTACACCTTCCCCGAGCGGCGAGTCGGGTGCTTATTCTCGCCGAGGATGACAACGAAACTGTACCCGAATCTTCAGGCGAGACAGATAATGAGATCTCGGTGCAAAGGAATCTGGATCTCATCGCGCAGGGCGAGAGGATGCAAGAGACTGAGCCAGAAACCGAGCAAGGGGATGATCCTATGGATAGCGACCAGCCTCTCATCAAACAGCGAGCGAGGCGGCCACCAAAACCTGCTTTGGAAGAGGAGGAAGAGGAAGAACAGGTAGAACAAGAAGTTGACGATGACGCAACGGTGCCGGAAACTGAGGATGAAGTTCCTCTTGTCGTTCTCGTTAAGTCCAAGAAGGTGACACCGAAGCCTCTTCCTCCGAGAAGTCGCAGCACGAGGAACAAACGTCCGATCATCTACACCGAGTCCCCTGATACTTCGGAGAATGAGGCAAGTACGATGAGATTCTAGTTCACCTTTGTAATTCTTAACTATAGCCCAGGAGGAGGAAAAACCGGAAGAAACCCCCACTGAGCGTCCAGCTAAAAAGAGGAAGGTCGAAAAGGTGGAGAAACCTGAGACGGATGTCACTCCCGCTACAACTCGCGGTCGAGGAAGGAAGGCGAAACAGCCTTCGTCCACCAAAGCTGTTAAGAGTACCGCCAAGGGTTCTGCTACGAAAGCGAAACCTCAGAAGGCGCGGGGGAGAGGAAAAAAGGCGTCCGCAGAAGCGAGCAACGTTAGTTCTTCCGGGCGCAATACACCTCCCGCTCAAGACGACGGGGCCAAGACGGAGCCTGCCGAGGATGACGAAGAAGCTGATTTCGAAGCTTCCGACGACATACAGCTGGCGAAGAAACGCAAGCGACCTGGAGTTGACCAGAAACTCCATAGGACTGCCTCCGGAAATTCAACGCTACAAGGCGTCACACCTCAGCGCGGGGGATCCAAGCGCATCCGCTCACTCCCTGGATCCCTGCGAGACATTGCCCAAAACGATTGCACTCGCGTTTTCGCTCGATGGCCGCTCTGCAAACACTTCTACACCGGGTTTGTCCATTCCAGGTCGCCTGTCCAGAGTGACTTGTATGTTGTGCGGTTCGACGATGGTACAGAATGCCCGGTTCACATCTCAGACCTCCGTCAGTGCGAATTGGAGAAGGGAGACGAGGTGTTTGTTATCGGATACAAGCAGTCAGGTCGTGTCACAGCGATCGACCGCTGGGATACAGAAGGGTACGTTCGAGTTCAGGTCGACACTGGAGGGGAACTGGACGTCAAAGCCAGCTCAATCAAGATACACGAGTCGGTCATCGACGAAGACTGGGGGGAGAGACTCGTTCACGAGAACTCTATTTGCACTTTGCTTCAGGCTCAGGGTCTCAATACCTCCGCTAGCAAATCTACCGCCGTCAATGGAACTTCCACCTCGAAGTTCCTGAAACGGATCGGGTTCGTGGTTACGATGAAGTCTGCCAACGACAAGAACCGAACACGTATTTTTGACCTCATCAAGAACAACGGGGGGAAGGTAATCGAAGATTGGACGAACCTGTTCCCGTTTTCTCCTGCGCAGACGGATCGGAGCTGGGTAGTACGTCAAGCTGATGTAAAGCACAAAGACCTCGGAGTACAAACTGTATTCCTCCTGGCAGACGAATCGAATCAGAAACCCAAGTATCTGGTGGCTCTCGCCTTGGGGATTCCTTGTGTATCGACACAGTGGCTATTAGACTGTCGTGAGCAGGTTGGTGACTTCTTGGCCTATACACGAATACAAGCTCACCACACTGAATTATAGCATGCTCTCATTAACTGGACCTCTTACCTCCTTCCCGCTGGGGAATATACTCACGGTCTGATGTCGCAGAGGGTCAACTTGCGATGGGGCGATAAATCGCAGCAGCTCCGCGAGACATACCGGGACACGTATGGATCAAACTCTACCTTGCATGGCAAATCAGTTCTGTGCATCGGCCCTGAGCTTTTCCCACCTGGGAAATCCAGGGGTCTCAAACGGGTGAGCGCACATTTGATCTCCGACTCTCGTCCACTATCTGAACCAACGATGCGATTGTAGTTCAACTCCGAGGACGATAGACAGAACGAATCCACACGCAAACTTCCCAGTATCGTCCTCGCGATGGGTGCTGATCACGTCGAAGCAGTGTGTGACGTGAAGTACGCCTTGTACAAGACGTTCGAGTACGACTTCGTTCTAGTGAAAGACGTTGAGGAGGTAAAGAAGTTCAACGCTACCAGGAAGGGGGATCGACCTCCCTGTGTTCACATCCCGTGGATTAAGGAGTGTTTAATAGCAGGTAAGCTTTTGGACATTCCGGACGTCTAGGTCAAGATATCTTTAAGAGACGGGGCTCTGGGAGCTTTGAAAATTTGTACATATTCTTTGAGGTGTGCGATTATACTGACGGGTGTTATTGTTTGTATTGCCCCCTTCTTTCTCCCATGTTTTCCATTCGCTGTTCCTCCCTTTGTTTTGTGTTGAACAAGCCTCCCCCAGTATACGTACTCAGCAATAGTGAGCTATCTTCATGCTTTGGTTAGTCTACCCTATTCAGCGTATCACATATCGACAGGCGTGAACATTCTGACCCACGAGATACTTATTGTTCAGATTAGTTTACCCGCCTTTACCCTGTATCGACGTTTGAATGCGATCAGCGTCACCACCAGACCGTCCCAATCACGAGACCTGAGTCCCTCTGACCTACTCTTGGTCTCAGCCGCTGCACTCTCGAGAATTTCCGGCATTGCACGCTCTTGAGTCAGCGTCTCGTGGGTTGACATAACTACACACATGCGAATGGAAAAAGACAAAACATACACAGGGATCTACAGTTTTCGTTATCACTGAAGAGCCAGCGACTTCTCTAATTCGATCAACGCCTGTACGTGAGGGTTCTCCCACAGGACCTTGAGGGCAGTAGGCTCTATCCGTGGGAGGGGTCTTCTACACCATCCTCCATACCCATATAGCTTCTCCAGAACGCCTTTAATTCCCGCGACTCCACCCTGAGCCATGACATAGTCGGCATTGGCAACGATCCCTTGTATACGATTCGCTTCTTCAAAAACAGAAGGATCTTTTACCATTGCCACTGCGAGTTCGTACAATCTCGCGGAGGTGTGCTAGAGAAAAATTGCCATCGGGATTAATACAATGGACCAAAATGGGGTGTGAAATCTTACGGGTGAAATGTTTGCCAGCCCAGTGATCGCACCGTGCGCACGGGTCGCTAGTGATGATACAACGGTATCGGTGAATCCGCTCAATACGAGGAAGGGAACATCGGTGGTGACGAAACTCCGGGGGAATTCCGACGCGAAGGAGGGTTCACAGACAGTCGCGCAGATCCTTGTCGACTTTCCAACGTTTCCACAACTAATATACGAAAGGAGTTAACCCAGACGATCTACGAGAGTCATTCGTGAGTCTCGCATACGTCAGTTTCACGCCCACAGTGTTGGGAGACCCCTTCGCGATTTCGATGATCAAGTCAGAATCGAGATCAATCCCTCCACTGGCCCCGGGATCTGAGTTCGGATTATCAGCACTCTTGTTAGGTCCATAGCCTCCAGAGATGAACCTACAGTTGTAGATGATGACTGGTATGGGGCTCTTGTCCGCAACCTCGGTGAAAAAGGCCTTCAAAGCCTTCTTGTTACCCGCCAGAACGCCGGCGAAGTATCCAGGGGCGATGACAATCACGTAGTCAGCCCCAGCTTCAGCCGCCTCCTTGCACAGTTGGATGGTCTCGCGAGTACTCCCGGTACCAGTCCCAACGACGATCGGCACGTCAGTGAACCCGGCATCGTCCAAAGCCTCACGAGCAGCCTTGATCAGAGTAACACGGTCGGAGTGTGACAAGTGTATCGCTTCCCCCATGGTACCAGCT
>MU118020.1:120215-133354 GCA_014904855.1 Thelephora ganbajun
GCTTCAGCCGCCTCCTTGCACAGTTGGATGGTCTCGCGAGTACTCCCGGTACCAGTCCCAACGACGATCGGCACGTCAGTGAACCCGGCATCGTCCAAAGCCTCACGAGCAGCCTTGATCAGAGTAACACGGTCGGAGTGTGACAAGTGTATCGCTTCCCCCATGGTACCAGCTAGGAGGGGTTTTATTCCCGCCTTCGCAAGGAACACGACGTGTTTCTTGAGGATGGGGATGTCTATGATCGCACCGAAGCATTAGCAGATCACACGTGGGCATCCCATCGAGGTTGATTTTCCGCCTTCGTACTGCGTGAATCGCAGGGTGGGACTCCGGAAACTCACCAAGATCCTGTTCATCGTTACCCAAATAGAAAGTGGGCAGAGGGGCGTATATCCCGGGCACCAATGGCCGTGAGGTTCCCCTGGAGTGTCCGCTAAGAGTGGTAGTCATGTCCTCTGAGGGCGCGGTGGGCCGTGGGGAGGTAATGGGAATGCTAGGGTGGCGGGAGGCAAGGAGCAAGGACTGACTTCTCCTGGCTCCCCGCTGTGGACGTGATGTTTTTTATCCCCGTATCATGCTGATCGATCGCTCCAAATAGCCCGACGGACCGCAAGTCCGGTATCACTTGCCTTGATTGCGCAGTACGTTGGGGAGAAGTGAGGTATTCGTCGTGCGTGAGTATGTCAAGAGGTAAGTATTAGCTGTGTCCTCAGTATGATATCGCAAGCTCTGGAGCAGATCCGAGATATGCCAGCTAGGAGTACTAGTACCTAGGTGGAAGGTGCAGCGGGCTGAGGGGAGGACTGGGTGGGTTTTGTGTTGGAACCTGTAGTCCCCGAAGTATCGATAACTTCAAACCTGTCAATCACCTCCCGCTCCCAAGCAGTGTGTCCGTCCTCATCTGCGGGACCAACATCCTCTGTGGCGGCTTTGAATACATCCCACGAGACACACCCCACATCTCCTGCTTCAATTGGCTCCAACGTAAACCTGCCTTGACGTGATCTCGTCAAGGTGACCACATGAGCCGCGGAACCCACAGCGTGGCCGAGGTCATGCACGACGGACCTCACATAAGTCCCGCCGGACACCTTCATCCTAAGTACGAATGCAGTCGGTGCCCGGTCGTCTCCGCCCGATTCTTCGGGTTCATCGACCACTCGCGCGTCCTCCTGTACGCTCCTCAAGGTGTTCTCCAGTGCCCGCTTCTGCTCTTTAGAAAGAACCAGTCCAGGGTATCTGAAGTTGTGGTCACTTCCAAGCCACTCTTCGACCTCGAGGGAATGGATGGTGACGGGCCGCTTTTCAATCTTTCGAGGTAACGGAGTTCCGCTCCGGGCATACTCATACAACGGTATCCCGTCCATCTTCAAAGCGGAGAATCTACAGTGCTGAGGGTTTGTCACTCCCCTTGCAAACAAGCGGATGTTGTACTTACATAGGCGGAGTTTGTTCTATCTGTCCGCGAAATGCGGACAGTGCATTCTCTACCGTTTCGCGTGTTACATGTTTCCAGGGAGCCACGCGCACCTGTGCTCCTTGACTGTCGTATGAATCGGTTTCACATCCCAACAGACACGTCGTTTTATATTCCTATACGAAGTTCAGACGTCATCAAGGGTGTGCAGGACGATTGGAATCGCAGACGTGCTTTGACACAGTCCAGGAACTCGGACAACTTTTTGGTTCCTTTTCCAATACCAATGACTTGAGGAACGAAGACATGTCAGACAAACGCTGGGGAAACTTGTTGAAGCTGGGTTTACCTAGCACACCATCTAGCGTTAATCAGATTAGAATAACGAGAACCGGAATGGGGACCTGTCCAACCCACCGGCCAACGGATCCAGCGTCCCTCCCTGGCCAATCTTTGCCATATCCCTGTTACTCTTCCATCTCTTCCTCTTCGGTTTCTCATTCTTTCCTTCCTTATGGGCATCGAGTTTCTCCTGTTCCACGAACAAGGGAGAGGTGTTGATCAAGCTTTTAATGTCGTTGATTATGGCCATAGATGTCGGGCCCGACGGCTTGGCGACAGCAAAGAGGCCGGAAAGCGGCAAGGATGGGAGAGTGTCCTTGGGCATTCGAGCTCTGGCTGCAACCTGAACGGGGACAAGGTGGTGAGTTGAAGCGAGGCGGCAGACCAAGGACCAAGGCGGTCGCGTCTTCCTGGCATATATTCGTGAGATCTGGTGGGAAAGTATCATGGCTGCCACTTCGCTGGGCCGTCGATTGAAGGGACCTCGATATGTATCCGTCAGTGATGGATTCTGAGTTGGAGGAGGCTGAGGAAGCGTTGACGTAGTACAGCACACGGTCTATCGACTCAGCGGCCATCACTCTCAGGATGAATCTTGACAGCCTTCGACAAGCCAGAGTTTCCTTGGTCGCTCTCAGGGGAGGCTAACCTCGTGGTTCGTGCTTTCTCGTCTGTCTCTTCTTGCTTCGGTGTCGATTTTTTTACTCACTTCGCCTCGGTTGTTTCTTTGCGTCTGTGCCGTATTGATGTCCTCTTCCTTTGTTCCTGTTCGTGTTTCCATTTTAAACGCATTGCCACGGACGTGGATCTCTCCTCCGGGGTATCATCCCAATACTTATATGCTCCGTTCGCTGTATGCATACAATGTATGAACAATCTCTCTCTGTTTAGTCGGTTGCGCATTGCGGATTACGGGATTCTGGTACGTGGGCCCTAGGTGTGAACGAACGGCCTTGACCGCCCGTAGCTTCAGTCGGGCTCAATTACCGTAAGAGAATGTATGCACCGTAAAGCTCTACTGAGGAGCACATAATTGAACTCCGGGACCGAGAGCTCCCCAGAGTTGTAGCCAGAAGTTAGATATCAGTTGTTCCACCAGCCAGAGGACGGGGAGCCCACCCTAAAGCGGTAGCTGAAGGCGGCGCACGCCCGCAGATGTTTTTCTCTTCATCTTTTAACAACTACGCAGGCGTAACTTCCACATGAGGGCTGGTCGTCTCTGCAAGGAGTGATGGTCGATTTCTCATCGTTTATGCCTCAGAAGGATAGCTCGCCTTTGGCTGTTTTTCCTAGCTCGTTGGACTGTGCAGTCACCTAGCGGGCTTACACGTACTTCTGGTATAGGCCTCCTTGGTCGTAGTTTGATTTCTTAAATATTCGTTTCTTGTAGGATCACAACCGAGGTATATGCGCGTACGAGAGCTAAGTTAGTGTTTCTCTTGAGCATCATAGAATTGCAACCCAGCAATTTCCGACTCATTGAGTTTCCTCGCCTGTCTTAAGTTTTTATTCAATCTCTTTCAGCACCACCATCCAATCCGATGAGGGTTTACCTCTATGGCATTCTCCAGAGTTCGAGCTCCAGGGCCAGGTTCTGCGTGATTCCGTTCCGACGAACGCAGCACTTCTGCTGGAAGTGTGGCCAACTCCGACATACCGTGACTGCTCGCCGTCACGATCAGACGAGTTCTCGTCCTCTCAGTCTCACGACCACAACGTACCCCCCGTCCCGCTTCCACTCATGTCCATTGACATCGAGTACATGTATCTTCAACCCCTGCCAGCGTAGGACATATTCTCGGCATCACGACCCAAGTTTCTCTACTCGGATAAACTTCGTACCGATCAAAAGTCCACCGGTGGCGCGAGGTCCTGCAGACGGTCGTATCGAAGCATTGGCTGCCTCGGTCTCCCACACCTTGGTTCTGCGTGCGCTTCTTACTTTGACTGACTCGTTTAGGTACGAAGGGGCGGGGAAACCACTGTCTGGCCACCTAATCGTGAGCTCCGCGGGAGGCTCAATTCTAGGACGCGAACGCTACCGTGAACCCAGTAAAGTCTGAACTGCAAGAAGAGAAACCCTACATCCCACTTAACCACTTCTTGACCGCGACACAGCCGACATACGATCCTGGATAGCTACCCTATCGAATCGCCAACTACGTCATCGGAAAGTCACTCCGGTGGGCTCTTCGACAGACTGGTGTAAGGGATCGGGTGATGTTATTGAGGGTGATGCTCAGGGGTGGAAAAGGGTCAAGGGTGACTACGTCTTGCGTGATTTGGTCGAACCCTTGCCCAAGATGTTTTGGCTCGCCAACGGACAAAAGACGCTGGAGCGTTCGCGGACAAGCTGTATGCTGTCGAATCCTTCAAGAGGGAATTTTCAGGTGTTGCCCTGCCTGATATCGTTCTTTCCAACCTGGATATGAAGGTCCTGCTGAAATATCTAGAACGCGACATGAAAGTCGTTGTTGACGGAAAGGTGGTTGTCCAAACTCATCTCCTACAATCGCACGCTAATCTCCAGTTTCATAGGTTGTCGAGTTTATTGACGAGGACACCGAATCTCAGACAATCGATGCTGTTGACAGGGCCTGCTTGAGCTTGGGGCTGCCATACAGAACATGAATATCCAAATCGAGTCGATACAAAACCGGATTAAAGGGTGGGATGGATGCACTCTTAGTCACCGGTGCCTGTCGCTTACCTCCTCCTTAGGCAGATGCAGAAGGCATCCCCTATGTTGAAAAAGAACTGCAAAGAGATCGCATTGGATTACCTCAGAGTGAGGAAACAATTAGAAGACATCCTGGTCAAATGTTCCAAGGGTCTGGAAAACCTGAAGTTTGCGCTCTGGACCGTTGAGCACGCTGTAGGAGACGTTGAGGCACATGATTCCATCCCAGGCGCACTCCCTTGATATCCAGATTCTAAACTCATGAAAGTCTGCGAATCCTCCATTAAAACTCTCCGCACCATCCTCTCGCATCCATCCCTCTAACGCGACAACATCGACGAGACGGTGGAGGCACTGCACAACGCAACTGAAGACGCGAAAGATGTTGACTCGACCATCCGCCTGGCCGGCGAAGATTATAGACGGTAGTTAGATCGAAGGCGAATTGCGTGCGTTGGTGAAAGATGTTGAGGCTGATGGATAGGAAGCATTGAAAGAGTTGAAGCGGCTAGAGGAGTGACTGGAGGAGGCGGAGACTCCGATGGATGTTCCTGAGGCGCAACCGGAAAGGGCTGGGCCGGTGAAGGAATTCCGAAGGCGTTCATGTTTCGAGGACTTCTACACCCTGAGATACTGTAGCAGCCGTGGGAATCGACCTAGACCATAATATTCATTGCACATTTTCACGCTCTCATCTATGCACCTGGGTGGCCGTTCAAACGTTCACGTACCCCGGTCGTAGCACGGTTGTTAGATCATTCACACATTCAATGGCCCCAGAGGGCGTCATCTACAAACGGTTCGGGCGAGGCATGGAGGAAGTTAAGCGTGTTATCAGTCGGACAGATTCAGTCTTCATGAGCATGAGTCGCTTGTTCTAGGCACTCGTCCAGGTGTTAATTCACGGCCGACGTGACGGGGGCACAGAGGACGCTAGAATCCGAGCGATTACACACACTTCAAGTGCTTCAAATTCATCATCAAAAGGCTCCGTTTGCACAAGGCGTGTCATGGAAAAATGGGCGCCAATCCCCATTCCGATTCGGGTTCTTCCTCACAACCTGTGTGCCGCACGGCTTCCTCGCAGCTACCCCGAGTTTCGACGACGGATACAGAGTCCCAGGACGGCGCTCATTCACCACCGAATACGACCATGGAGGTCACGAATGCTGCGAACGAGACGACTGGTACCACACCAGCTAAGACTGCATTTAACTCCGTCAGTGCCCTCCTGACGATGATCAGAGTACGTTTCATCCTATTCTGCGACGATGAGCTTCCGATTCACATTTATCCAGGACCCGACGATCAACAAGCAGGACTACATCGAGCTTGAGTCATCCTGCAATGACATCTGTGAAGCCCTTGAACGGGGGATCGACGGGAGGCGGTCGGATGAACTCAGTAAGTCCGTGCTCGAAGCAATTGAACAGTTGACTGGGTGAGTTGAGTCAGCGGTGTGTACGCCGGACGATTTGCTTACCAAGTTCTCAACCGCAGGACTGTGGCTGACATCCAGAAGAAGATCGTCAAGCAGGGTAAACAAAACTCGCTCTCTCGACTCATCCACGCGAAGAATGACAAAGAGTCTATGGCCACCTGGAGAGTGGACCTGAACAGGTTCCTCAACGTCTTCAACGTATGTTCAGTCACTTGTATTCGGTAATCGCTAAGAGCCCCCCCGTCTAGACCGAGCTCGCAATTAATACCCACTTGATGGTCGCGGATATCCATCGTAGCGCGTTGACAAGTCAGACAGGTACTGACAGTCAGCATCACTCCGTAAGTGCAATTGCCTATCCATCAACAACAGAATGCTCACTGTCCCTAGACTCAAGCCGGATCAGCTATCTCGAACACCATATGGTCCACAGTCCCACTTTCACATAGCTTACCTCCTGGAGAGTTGCCTCCCCTACCGCAAGGGGCCTGTCTCGGCCGCGACGAGGTGATAGAGGAGATCGTTGGTCTGACAGGAAGCCTGACACCCATCGCTCTCATCGGTGCTGGGGGGATCGGCAAGACGTCCATCGCCCTCGCCGTCCTCCATCACGAGCGCATCAAGGAACGGTTTGGGGATAACCGGCGATTCATCCGTTGCGACCAGTTCCCAGCTTCGCGTGCCAATTTCCTCGGTCGACTCTCCAAGGTCATCGGTGCAGGCATCGAGAACCCTGACGATTTGACCAGCTTACGATCATTCCTATCCTCAAGGGAGATGATCCTGTTTCTTGATAATGCCGAATCAATTCTGGACCCGCAGGGGACAGATGCCCGGGAAATATACAAGGTGGTGGAGGAGCTGAGTCGATTCAGCAACATCTGCCTTGGCATCACCTCGCGCATCCGCACTGTCCCCCTACGTTGCAAGTGTCCGAATATCCCCACGTTGTCAATGGAGTCGGCATGTGACGTCTTCTATGGCATCTACGATAACGGTGGACGGTCGGATATCATCAGCGACCTTGTGAGGAGATTAGACTTCCATGCGCTTTCGATCACACTGCTGGCTACCGTCGCATTGCGCAACATGTGGGATTATACACGATTGGCCAGGGAATGGGACACACACCGCACACAGGTACTTCGGACGGACTACAACGAGAGCCTCGCAGCAACGATCGAACTTTCGCTCGCTTCACCGACGTTCCACGAACTTGGCCCCAGCGCCCGAGATCTGCTGGGTGTCATCGCCTTCTTTCCCCAAGGCGTCGACGAGAACCTCGACTGGTTATTCCCCACCACCTCCGGCAAAAAGAAAATTTTCGGCAAAAAGAACACCTTCGACAAGAAGAATATCTTCGACAAATTTTGTCTTCTTTCTCTGACATACCGAAGCAACGGCTTCGTTACGATGTTGGCGCCACTCCGAGACTACCTTTCCCCCAAAAGTCCAAAGTTCTCCCCACTCCTCCACAAGACCAAGAACCATTACTTCCGCAAATTGTCGGTTGATATTAATCCTGGCGAGCCTGGGTTCGAAGAGGCGCGGTGGATCGTGTCGGAGGATGTGAACGTCGAGCACCTGCTGGACATCTTCACATCCATTGACACAAACTCGGATGAGGTCTGGCTAGTCTGTGGCCGTTTCATGAGGCATCTCTATTGGCACAAAAGACGGCTGGTTGTGCTAGGGCCAAAGATCGAAGGACTCCCGGATAACCATCCCTCCAAGCCAAAATCCTTGTTCCGGCTCTCGCAATTGTTTGAGTCGGTTGGAAACATTGCGGAGTACAAACGACTCCTCGTTCACACGTTGAAACTGTGGAGGGAGCGGGGGGATGACCATCAGGTCGCTGAAACATTGAGGTTCCTATCCAATGCGAACCGGCGGCTGGACCTCTACAAGGAAGGGATACCGCAGGCAAAAGAAGCGTTGGAAATTTACGAACGGCGCAATAACGTATCGGGACAAGCACGATCTTTGCAAGAACTCGCATGGTTGTTAAATGGTGATAAGCAGCTCGATGCCGCGGAAACGACTGTATCCCGAGCAATCGATCTCTCCTCGAACATTAACAACCAATTTGATATCTGTCAATGCCACCGTCTCCTTGGCGAGATATGTAAATCCAAGGGTGAGACGGAGAAGGCCATCAACCATTTGGAGATAGCCCTTGGAATTGCGTCTTCTTCCGGCTGGGACTACCAGCTGTTTTGGATTCATTACTCCCTCGCGCAGCTTTTTTCCTGTCAAGATAGGTTCAGTGACGCACACGTTCACATTGGACGTGCCAAGTCGCACGCGGTCAATCTCCCATACTGCCTAGGTCACGCGATGGAGCAGCAGGCTCAGGTTTGGTATAAACAACGCAGGTTCAAGGAAGCAGAATCTGAGACTTTGCGCGCTGTGGATGCATTTGAGAGGCTTGGGGCTGCGAAAGATCTAGAGCACTGCAGAGTGCTCCTCAGGAAGATCGAAAAGAAAGTGAAAAGCTGATTTACATCCCCATAGTCAACAGGATTTCAGATTTCGATGGTGAGCCCCTGCGAACAGCGCCACTTCCTACGCCTAGTATTAACTCTCCATTCTCAGCTCAGGGTATCGGACACCATCTCACAAGTCTACCCGGACGTATCCTTCCGCGAAAAACCAACCCCGCGTCTGGGCAGATATCCCCCTCATTATCGCTGCTACCCTCTATCTCCCTCTTTTTTTTTTTCCAAGGACATTTTCTTGCACTCGTTGACTTCCTGTAGTCGTATATTATTCGGCGTTTCGTTTCGTTGCTCGTTGTCGATGCTACTTGATCTGTATCATGTGCTGTCTAAATCCCCACATTTCATGTTGCACGTTTTCTCTCGCCTCTCGTGTGTACCGGAACGTCCGTGACTTTCAGACGTTTCGTTTGTCAGTGTGACGGCTAACATTGACGGTAGTTCCAGACCGGAATCCGATACCCAGCTCTGAGCTTTTCATCAACATCGGCAGTGTGAAAAGCCTTTGCGTGGAGAACTGATTGTAAGGGAGCTGAGCATCGTGTTCTCGGCAGGATTACGGTGACCGCGCTCACATTGCTCACTTTGAGGCAAACCATATCAAATGCGATGGAGGTTGCTCATCCTGATGGTCCTACATCTCCGCCATCCTCACACCAGCGCACTGAAACGGTTGCGGCCCTACCAAGAGACGTATCTTGAATCCTGCCCGGATGTGTTCAAGGATGGTTCCGCGAGGATTGGGGTCTCTCTCCCAACTGGAGCCGACAAGGCCCCGGTTTTCGTGTCCCTTCTGGAACGGTCTTATCATGAACGGCCCACAGCTCCCGCTAGTCGCTTTTACCCTCCATCCTCTCCTCCTAACAACCCACCGTTTTTGAAGGTGAGCGCATTCGTCCTCCGCACTTCCCTCGCACAAACTCTTGTCACGGTTTCCATGGATGCCTCCTCTCTGGTGTCGAACACCTCCCCCTCTATTGCGGACGCCCTAAACCTTTCTTGTACTTTCAAGGAGTCGGACCACCTAGCCTGCACAGCGATTCTGACCATTCCTACTATCGACGGCTGCTACTAGTCTCACTTGCGTTTTATAGCTGGCTGGAGAAGGCATCCTTTGCGCTGGGACAGAGATCGCATTGGATCATCTCAAGGCGGGGAAGCGACCAGAAGGCATCCTGGTCAAACGTTCCAAGGCTCTGGAAAACCTGAAGTCTACGCTCTGGAGTGTTAGGTACACTACAGGAGACGTTGAGACAATTCCATCTCCGGCGGGCTCCCTCGATATCCAGGTTCTAAGCTCTTGCTCACAGATAACGAAACCCTACGAATCTCCCACTGTAACCCTCCGCACCATCCTTTCGCATCCATCTGTCCAACGCGATAAGATCGACAAGGACTGAACGTTGAACACGCGAAGGATGCCGAGTTGACGATCCGCCTAGCCGGCGAGGCGGGACAGGCGAGGGTTATAGATGACGACGAGATTGAACGCTAGCTACGTGCGTTGGCGAAAGATGCTGAAGACGAGAAACGTGCGGCTGAAGAACAAGAAATATGGGGAGATGTAAAGCGGGTTGAGGAGAGAATGGAGGACGTGAAGACTCCGATGAACGTTCCTGAAGCGCAACCGGAAAGTGCTGGGCCGGTGAAGGAAGATGTTCATGCTTAGAAGACTTCTACATTCTGAGGTGCTGTAGCAGCCGTGGGAATCGGTCTGGACCATAATATCCGTTGCCTCTTCACGCTTTCATCTACGCGCCTGGGTGGCCGTTCAAACGTTCACGTACCCCGGTCATAGCACGGTTGCTAGATCATTCACACATTCGATGGCCCCATCGGAGGGCATCATCTACAAATGGTTCGGGTGAGACACGGAGAAAGTTAAGCGTGCTATCAGTCGGACAGATTCAGTCTTCGTGAGCATGAGCCGCTTGCTCTAGGCAGTCGTCCAGGTATCAATTCACGGCCGACCTGACGGGGACACAGGACGCTAGAATTCGAGCGATTACACACACTTCAAATGCTTCAAACGCAGATACGGATTTCTTCATCAAGAGGCTCCGTTTGCACGAGGCGTGTCATGGAAAAATGGGCGCCCATCCTCATTCCGATTCAGGTTCTTCCTCACAACCTGTGTGCCGCACGGCTTCCTCGCAGCTACCTCGAGCTTCGACGACGGCCCCAGAGTCCCAGGACGGCGCTCACTCACCACCGAATACGAGGATGGAGGTTCCGAATGCCGCGAAGGAGACGACGGGTATCACACCAGCTAAGGCTGCATTTAGCTCCGTCAGTGCCCTCCTGACGATGATCAGAGTACGTTTCATCCTATTTTGCGACGATAAGTTCCGGTTCACATTTATCCAGGACCCGACGATCAACAAGCAGGACTACATCGAGCTTGAGTCATCCTGTACCGACATCTGTGGGGCCCTTGAGCGGGGGATCAACGGGAGACAATCAGATGAGCTCAGTGAGTCCGTGTTCGAAGCAATCGAACAGTTGACTACGTGCGTTGAGCCAGTGATCCATCCGCTGGGCAATTCACTTATCAGGATCTCAACCATAGAACTGTAGCAGAAATCCAGAAGAAGGTTGTCAAGCAGGGTAAACGAAATGCGGCCTCTCGACTCATCCACGCGAAGAATGATAAGAAATCTATCGCCACCTGGAGGGTGGACCTCAATAGGATCCTCAACGTCTTCAACGTATGTTCAGTCACTTCTGTTTGGCAATCCCTAAGAGCCCCTCCCGTCCAGACCGAGCTCGCAATCAATACCCACATAATGGTCGCGGATATGCATCGTAACGCGTTGTCAGGCCAGGCAGGTGCTGACGGTCAACATCACTCGGTAAGCGCGATTTTCTATCCGCCGACAACAGAATGCTCACCATCCCCTAGACTCAAGCCAGGTCAGCTGTCCAGAATATCATGGGGTACATGGTCTCACTTTTACATAGCATCCCCCCCGGAGAGTTGCCTCCCCTGCCGCCGGGGGCCTGTTTCGGGCGCGACAAGTTGATCGAAGAAGTTGTTGGTCTGGTAGGAAACCTGACACCCATCGCTCTCATCGGTGCTGGCGGGATCGGCAAGACGTCCATCGCCCTGACCGTCCTCCATCACGATCACACCAAGAAGCGTTTTGGGGACAACCGACGATTCATCCGTTGCGACCAGTTCCCAGCTTCGCGTGCCAATTTCCTCGGTCGACTCTCCAAGGTCATCGGTGCAGGCATCGAAAACCCTGAGGATTTGACCGCTTTACGGCCGTTTCTATCCTCAAGGGAGATGATCCTATTTCTTGATAATGCCGAATCGATTCTGGACCCGCAGGGGACGGACGCCCGGGAGATATACAAGGTGGTGGAGGAGCTGAGTCGGTTCAGCAACATCTGCCTTGGCATCACCTCGCGCATCCGCACTGTCCCTCCACGCTGCAAGCATCAAATTATCCCCACATTGTCAATGGAGTCAGCGTGCGACATCTTCTACGGCATTTGCGATAATGGTGGACGATCCGATATCATCAGTGACCTTGTTCGGTGGTTAGACTTCCATGCACTCTCGATCACACTGCTCGCCACGGTCGCATCGCACAACATGTGGGATTACAATCAATTGGCGAGGGAATGGGATACATACCGCACACAGGTACTTCGGACGGACTACAACGAGAGCCTGGCGGCAACGATCGAACTTTCGCTCGCTTCACCAACGTTCCGCAAACTTGGCCCCAGCGCTCGCGACCTGCTGGGTGTCATCGCCTTCTTTCCCCAAGGCGTTGACGAGAACCTGGACTGGTTGTTTCCCACCGTCTCCAACAAGAAGAACATCTTCGACAAATTCTGTCTTCTTTCCCTAACATATCGAAACAACGGCTTCGTCACCATGCTGGCACCACTCCGAGACTACCTTTCCCCCAAAAGTCCAGAATTCTCCCCGCTCCTCCACACGACCAAGAACCATTATTTCCGCAGATTGTCGGTTGATATTAATCCTGGCCAACCTAGGTTCGAAGAGGCGCGGTGGATCGTGTCAGAGGATGTGAACGTCGAGCACCTGTTAGATGTCTTCACATCCGTTGACACAAACTCGGATGAAGTGTGGCTAGCCTGTGGTCGTTTCATGAGACACCTCTTTTGGCACAAAACACGGCTGGTTGTGCTAGGGCCAAAGATCGAAGGGCTCCCAGATAACCATCTCTCCAAGCCAACGTGCTTGTTCGAGCTCTCACGATTGTTTGAGTCGGTTGGAAATCGTGCAGAGTACAAACGACTACTCATTCACACGTTGAAGCTGTGGAGGGAGCGGGGGGATGACCTTCGGGTTGCTGAAATATTGAGGTTCCTATCCGATGCAAGCTGGCAGCTGGGCCTCCGCGAGGAAGGGATACTGCAGGCAAAAGAAGCGTTGGAAATTTATGAACGGCGCAATAACATATCAGGACAGGCACGATCTTTGAAACGCCTCGCATGGTTGTTGAATGACGACAAACAACTCGATGCCGCGGAAACGACTGCATCCCGAGCGATTGATCTGTTCTCGAGCATCAACAAGCAGTATTGCATCTGCAAATCTTACCGTCTCCTTGGCCAGATATGTCAATCCAAGGGCGAGACAGAGAAAGCCATCAGCCACTTCGAGACAGCCCTTGGAATCGCATCTTCATCCAACTGGGTCGAACAGTTGTTTTGGATTTATTACTCCCTCGCGCAGCTGTTTTTCGATCAAAGCAGGTTTGATGACGCACACGTTTACAT
>MU118021.1:0-32920 GCA_014904855.1 Thelephora ganbajun
ACTGTTCATTGCGACATCACCCGGTTGGAACCTCTGTGGCACATCAGGGTTGCCGATTTGGTAGGTGGTAGCACACATCAACACAGTGGCGATAACCATGTAGTGCGAGATGGCAACGGCCTTGGACTTTCCGGTCGTTCCAGAAGAGAAGTTGTAGAACTACGAGAGGGAAGCGATTCAGCAAGGATGAGGATTCGTTGGAATGAGGATGCTTACAGCGATCTTGGTCTTGGCTTCGTCCTCAGCCAAGAATGACTCCTCGAAGAGGGGTTCAGGGTACAAGCGGTTGCCCTCCTCAGCGAGCTCATCAAGAGTCTGGTAACCTTCGGGGACGGGTTCGTCACCGTTGGGGATGATGACGATCCTATCTTCGGAAAGTCCAGCGAGCTTGGCGGCTTCCAAACCAGTGGTGAAGATGGAATGGTGAACGATGAGCAACTTGGCACTGGTCGTGTTGAGTTGGTACAACAGTTCGTCGACGGAGAAGGCGGGGTTGGCCGCAGCGGCGATAGCACCAAGCCTGTGCGCAGCCCAGGCGGTGATGGGGAGCTCGACGTGATTGGGGGTGAAGAAAGCGATACAATCGTTGTTGCCGACGTTCCAGCGGGCTTTCATGATGTTGGCGAGACCGTAGGTGCGAGTTCGGATCTCCTCGAGGTGGTAGCTCCTGCCCGTGTCGTTGTTAATGAGCCACGGGGAGGTCTCAGGGCGAACGGGCCTGTTGGGGTGCTGGTAGTCGAGGAAGAACTGGGCGATGGTCATGTTGGAGGGAATGTGTGGGACGGTGCCATTGGGAGAGACGAATTCCTGGATAGTTTGCTGAGACATGATGATATGGGTAGGGTAGATTAGAGCGGTCTGAGTGAAGTAAAGTAGATGAGGGTGGAAGAAGAAGAAAGATTAAGAGTGAATTGTTTGGTGCAGAAACTCAACCGATCTGGAGGCTTTATAAAGGCTCCCCTTCTGCGTGTCCAGACCCGCACATTATTGTATGGACGGGTTCAAAGTTGAGGTTTCTTCCCACTCTAATTAACGCCAAGGGGCAGCGATTGAATGTAAGACTCATGTTTCATACCGCAGGGAGGGCAAAGTTCATCCGAGTCCACTGCGGCCTAGTATGATGCTCGGGGAAGAGCGGTGATAAATACGGAAACGACGCGGGGGTGAGCAAGGGACAATCCTTATCCCGATCAAAATCTGGGATCTCTGTTGGGCCAACTGATGCATACGGAGGCGATCAACGGGCGATCGTTTACCAAGCGGCGGGATGTTTCCCAAACTAGCATTTTTTCATCTTTCGAAGGGAGGTTCGACAGGCGGCTATCTTACGCCCATGGCTCATGATTGTCCCTCTATGAGCGCGGTCGTAGTCCTTGTGAGGAGCCTGGACTTAGCAAAGGAATGGGCGCACGTTAGCCGCCCGCTGGAACAACTTATGCGCTGCTCCCTGGGTTCATCGTCGTCCCGTTGGTCCTATAAAACCTGTTGGACAACACCCCAAACAAACCAGAGCTCCTTTCTCAGTTATTTTATCCTCTCATACCTCTTAATTCCTTCTACTCATCCATAAACATGTCTACCGACAAGGGTGGTTTCAGATCGTATGTCGTTTCCCACTTCATCTTTCACGTTCTTCTCATCCATTCACCAGGAGCGACGAGACGCTTGCCGTCGAGAATCAAGTCACAGAAAAACCGTCGACTGCATCTGTTCCACCAACAGCACCCAGTCGTTCATCCGATAATGCTGGAGCCAAAGAGAACGGTCTCTACTGGGATGGTTACTTGGAGGCGGAGTACATCGATAAGATGCATTCCAAACCCATTCGTAACTTGCGTTACATGTTCTTCTCGGTTTACCGACGACTTTTCGGCATAACCTTCGCGGCCAACATGTCCGTCTTCATTGGTCTCACTGCGACACATCAGGCGAACACCGGAAAGATCGCCTACGCCATCATCTCTAACCTATTTGTCTCCATCCTCATGCGGCAAGAATATGTCATCAATACCCTGTTCAGTATCTTCACGGCTTGGCCACAATCGACTCCTCTGACGATCAGGAGGATCTCGGCTCGTATCTTCCACATCGGTGGCCGTGAGTATTGATCGACCTTCCTCTCCTGCCACGCGGTTCAGCTGATTCGCGATGCTTCAGTCCACTCCGGGTGCGGTGTCTCTGGTACTATTTGGTTGATCCTTTTCGTGGCGATGGGAACTCGTGAATACATTCACGGACTGTCTCCTGTACGTTTCCTTCGTTAGCCGTACACGAACTGTTACCGACCATACACAGATCTCACTTGCCACTGTCGTTGTCGCATGGGTCATCCTGGGATTACTCTTAGTGATGCTTACGTTTGCCTACCCCAGCATACGCAACAAGCTCCACGATTCTTTCGAGTGGAGTCACCGCTTCCTCGGATGGACCGCTTTGGCTTTGGTCTGGGCTCAAGTCATTCTCTTCATCAACGATAACCGTAAGCCCGGAGAGAAGCTCCCCCACGCTTGCAAGCACAACGCTGCCTTCTGGCTCCAGTGCATCATCACCCTCTCTATCGTCCTTCCCTGGCTCCGTCTTCGCAAGGTCAACGTCCGTGCCGTTACCCTCTCCAAGCATGCTACGAGGTTGTATTTCAACTATAGTATGTCCTTACACTTCCGCTAAGTGTTCGGCCCCATTGACTCACGATACAATAGCCCGCCCTGGCACTGGCACGGCCATCCGGATCACTCACTCTCCCCTCAAGGAATGGCACGCTTTTGCCACCATCCCCGAGCCTGAGAGAGACGAGTTCTCTCTCATTGTTTCTCGTGCTGGTGACTGGACTTCTAATGTCATTGAGAACCCACCTACCAAGCTCTGGGTCCGCGGTCTTCCCACCCATGGTGTCCTCAGGGTTGCTCCCATGTTCCGCCGCATGATCCTTGTCGCCACCGGTTCCGGTATCGGCCCATGCGCCAACACTATCTTCCAGGGTCGCATCCCAGTCCGTTTGCTCTGGACCTCTCCCAACGTTCGCGAGACCTTCGGCAACGAGTTCGTCGATCAGATTCTGCGCTACGCTCCCGATGCAGTTCTCTACGGTAAGGAATACGATATGCCTCAAAATTTGCTCGAGTACTAACACATCCCGTGTAATAGACACTCGCAAGCACGGAAAGCCCGATTTGGTGAAGCTCGCTCTGAAGATGGTCAAGGAATTCGATGCAGAGGCTGTTGGAGTTATCTCTAACCCGAGTTTGACCGCGAAGTTGGTCTACGGTCTTACCAGCCGTGGCATCCCTGCCTACGGTGCCATCTTCGACTCATAGGCCTTCAGATCTTTCCTGCAGAACTCTCATTTTTCTCTCTTTCTACACAATTCTCATCTAATACACCCCCACCCCATCACGAAAACACGCGATCTTTCAGAATCACTTTACTTTGCAATACTTCCTGATTACCAGGCTGGCTATCTAAGATGTCGACGTAGTTTCGACTCGACTGTAACAGAACGAGTACCCTAAATAGTTGATTACCTAATAACATCAGTTTTCACCGGAGAACTCCGACCTCCTTTGGACACTGACGACCTCACTCGCCACTTCCCAAAAGAACGGCCTAACTCTAACACGTCCTCCGAGCTTGAACGGTGAACCGTATTGTGAACCTTGGGAATGTCCTCACCGAACGGTAGAATGGCAGTGGATCGTCTGGACGCGGAACTGTCTCCAAGTCGGAAATCGTATGTCTCGTGTCGCCACAGCGTTTAACAGTGTTCCGATAGCTAAAAAGCGGTACATGCTAGATCTCGAACCCACTCAGTCGATACCACCCGCACGCGGAGGTCACAAAGATCTGTTTCCCGAGAACGACGGGATGGGAGTCGTCGAGATCGAGACAGAGAACGCTACAGTAGTCGCACCCACGGACATCGACACAGTCGAAGCAGGGACCGCTATCGTGACCGAGAAAGAGACAGGGAACACCGCAGCCGCGATTACGAACACAGGCGTCGTCGTGAAGACAGAGACAAAGACAGTCGCCGCGAGGATCGTGACCGTGAGAGGGACGAGAGAGACCACCGAGAACGACGAAGGAAGAGAGAAGACGACGCAGAGAATTCCCCTGACACGAAGAGGAAAAGAGGTGACGATGGGCCCGATGCTCCGCCTCGCTCCCGTTCTCGAGACCCAGAAAGAAGGTACTCAAAGCATAGAGAGGATCGCCCCCACTCCCACAAGGACCCACGTGAACCTTCGGAACTACCCCCGCCGAGCCCACCGCGGTAAGTTTCCCATTGACGCCTCACGGATCGTGACTGACTGCTTTCCAGTCGCCCTTCGCCAGGGTTTGAACAACCACAAGACGATTACAACCCTGAAGAACCCAAAGAGGATGATTCCGAAACGCGCTCAATATTTGTTTCTCAATTAGCTGCACGGCTTACCGCTCGAGATCTTGGCTACTTCTTCGAAGATAAGCTAGGCGAAGGCACTGTACTTGACTCTAGAATCGTCACCGACCGTATATCCCGCCGTTCCAAAGGGTATGGAGCCATTCCCACATAAACAAAGAACCTCGCTCACAACAGTTACAGCATCGGTTACGTGGAGTTCCGAACAGTAGACCTCGTTGAGAAAGCACTTAACTTAAACGGGACCATCGTAATGGGACTTCCAATCTCAGTCCAATACACAGAGGCTGAGCGTAACAGGACGCACGCAGGAGATGGGTAAGGAACTAACGGGACTGACTTGGCCCTTGTTTTTCGCTCATCAATGAATCACAGAAACTTGAATCTTCCACCCGGCGTGTCCCATCGCGGCGGAATGCAGTAAGATCTCCGCCTTCCTTGTTCGGCACCCTACTAACTCGTGGCCCAGGCTTTACGTGGGCTCCTTACATTTCAATTTGACCGAGTCGGACATCAGACAAGTGTTCGAACCTTTTGGAGAACTTGAATTTGTAGATTTGCACCGCGATCCCGTGACTGGTAGGAGCAAAGGATATGCGTTTGTCCAGTGGGTTTTACTTGTAATCTTCTCACGGTCTATCGTCCTCTGATCGGTGTTTCATATTAGGTATAAACGCGCAGACGACGCGAAGATGGCATTAGAACAGATGGAAGGTTTTGAACTTGCTGGCAGGACGGTGAGGCCCCCAGTTGTCATCCAAACACTCTGTGACTCATACACTGGTCAGCTTCGTGTGAACACTGTCCATGAGAAAGGTTCTGGCAGATATACTCAACAGGATTCGCTTGAAGACAGTGGAGGTGCGTGTTACCTTCCTGGCCCACCACTTTCACTCATTGTTCCACTCCCAGGCGGTAATCTTAATGCAGCATCTCGTCAAGCGCTAATGCAAAAGCTCGCTAGGACTGAGAATTCTTCAGTCAAGGAGGAAACTATGTAAGTTAACCTATGATTGCAAGTCTCTTGTTTCTGACATAGTTGATGGCCAGTGTGCGACCTCATATCCCCCAGACGATGACATCCAGATCCGTGGCCCTGAAGAACATGTTTGACCCAGAAAAGTAACGTGGTTCTGTGCTGGTGCGGCTTTCTACTGAATGGGCTACTAGGGAAACCGAACGTGACTGGGACAAAGACCTTGCTGACGACGTCAAAGGTGAATGTGAAGATAAGTATGGAAAGGTTGAAGCAATCAAGGTCGACAAAGATTCGGCACAGGTTCGTCGGATTTTCTTTGCTGCAGAATCCACTTTTCCAACGGCGGACATTAGGGAGAAATATTCCTCAAGTTCGGCAACGTTGATTCTGCGAAGAAGGCCATCCAAGGCTTAAACGGCCGTTGGTTTGGTGGACAACAAGTTTCCGCCACCTTCATATCCGATGCTCTGATGCAAGCTTATCAGTGATTTTGTGCTGAGCCGTTTTGCTAGGTTGTCTCCGCTTCTATGTATTCCTTCCCAGGTTTTTGCAATAACGTCTCCGGATTCACCTGCACGATGCTCCTCTCGTATTTTCTTTCTTTGCATTTCGTCCCGTCATAACTTGAACCTGTGTGCTGTCCAGATATTCTTGATGCTCCTACGCATGCTGCGTAGCAGCCACCAATAGGAACAGATACATATTCTCGCCCCCTCCGTAAGTCCAGGGTGTTAAGAGATGTCTAGCCCGTGGACCAAGTATCAGCACAGATGGTGGAGGGCATAGGACCCATGATTATTTTCACTGCCCATTAAATGATGCCCTCAGACACGGGGTGCGCTTCTATTATGCGTGAAGGTCGTCATCTGCTTCCGGATCCAGATGTCGAGTTGACTCTTGATAGGTTCAACGAATCGCCCTACACTTTCTGTGTACTCGAATTCCTCAGGTCAGGAAATTTACCAGTTGGCTGGCTTTGAAAGAGCGTCAACTGTGGATCCATGGTTCATTTGACGGTCGCATAGGTCCCCGCTCCCTGACACTTGCACAGGCTCAGATATTTTATCGATCGTTATATTGCCTTCAACACGAGTGGGGGGACGTCAAGAAAGTGGCTATCCCATAAGAATCGGTTAAGATGTGGAAAGGAATTAGGAAAGGTGGTTTAGCTGGTCGCCAGGCCCAACCCTTCGTGCCAGATTGACCCGGCCTATCCGGGAAACTAGTCCCGGGGTTTCCACACCCCGGATGGCGTTGGCCCGAAAGCGTCTACTTCCTACCTCGATTACCAACCACGTTTGTGACCGGGATGGATAGCGTAACAGGGCGCAGATGACGCGGACAGCTCTCTGCTGGAAAAAAAACGCACTAGAGCCTGTGGATAAACGGGCAACTCACAGAAATGATATGTGTTGGGTGACTATCCGTAACACGACATACTATCGTATCCATCGCAGAAGGGTGCTATTGACCGATATTTATTCCTCACTATCTAAAGTTTTCCATATCGCGTACGCCAACGAAAATAGACGATCGAACGTCAGGGTGGTAAGGTCCTTAAGTACCAGCACATGGTGGGGCTGGAGTAGTCGTGATCCCAGATGCGCGGTTTAGAGACAATATTCGCGGTCCGGCACAGCGGACGGGGTCCTAACAGCCCCTTTAAGAGACTTTGAATATTCTCTTAGAAGTGGATATAGCCTTATGGATAGTCACCCAATGATTGATATTTTGTTTCCGATCTAACGGGTTTTTTGGGACTGCATGATAGCTGAGCGCTGAGCTCGTATCAATTCATGTCTGCAAACCTCATGCGCATGAAACTCGCATGCTGTCAGGACTTGTTCGCAATAATAAATTGGCAATTCCAGATTAAGCGAAATGGGTCCAGCTTTTGGTCAGCCGGTCACCGGTCACCGGTCGTCGATAGACGTTTCATGAAAAAGCGTGCACTTAATCTAAGATTTTTGAACCCAGATGTCCGTCATCCTTTCTGGTGCTAGGGCATTCCCGGAAAACAACGCTAGAAGAACCCCGCCCTCTATGCCCATATGGACATGCGGACCTGCGCAAGGCACAATCATTGTTATCCGGCTAGCTCTTCGTCTGGATAGCCCACAGTAGATGCATGCGACCTCTGAGGTGGCATCGGCAGGTACTATGGAGACGAGACTCATCGAGAAGAGGGGAGTGTGATGGGATAAACCTCATGTGCCACAGGTGGGACCCTTGATGCAGAACGTGCCAGGGTTAATCACGAAGCCGCTGATCCTTGCGGCGTAACAGAGGTATGAGCGGTAATTACGACCATCCTCGCGGTCCAAACTGCAATTCTTGTTGGGCTCAGACGCCGGCTTTTCTTTACAACACTTACATTCAATCCCCGCGGTGGCAATGGTTGGATGTCCCGTGAACATTGCGAAGGTTGCCCATCGTAGCGCTTCGGATTATAATGTCCGTCCTGTCCCCAAGGGGGTGCATCGGCGTGTGAATGGCGTTCCAACAATGGGATAACGATGCATGAATGAAATAACGCAATAATGAAAGCACCACAGCTTCACAATTTCTGGGATTCCGAAAGGGCCGCTATCAAAAGAATTTCAAGCTCTGCCGTACACAGTGACACACCCGTAATAGTTGCCGAGTCTGGACTGTAGGGTCATTTAAGACTTTACTCTATAAAGACCTTGGCGGGCGCCGGAAACACTTACATGTATGTTTTGAATAACGAGGTATCAGCCATGAGCGGGTACTCGTGGTCGGTCGAACAGGAGTTACTTATCGGCTGTTCGCTTAAGCACTGATGGTGTTTGGTGGTGTGTCGGCAGCATCAGTAAGTACTGAAGACCCGCCAGGAGGGTTTTCTGGATTGCTCAAGACTGTGATACTCGGTGTTGCCCGCCTGGGGAGTGGTTTCTTTGGACGAACAGCGAGTTGAACACTGTCCTCGGAGCATGAGGATGAACCTGAGGAACTGCCATCACCATCTCCGCTATCGAGCGCGCTCATCGACGAGGACAAAGACGAAGCAGATGACCCCTCGTCCGAGCGGCGCCCTCGCTCCATATACTCGAAAACGCCCAGTCCAAGGTTCTGCGAGAGATAAGTTAAGGAGGATACAAGATTGAAATCCATTACCATTTCGATGTAATAAGAACCGCCATCGCTGACATTTTCGATATCCAACTCCTGTTGGTCTCTGCTGGAAAGGGAAGCATTCGATTCGGCCAATTGAGGCAAGAAATGCCGCACCCTGTCGAGGACTGAGAGCTCTGTCATTAGTACATATTCCGGGGCGTTTGATTACGAAGGCGTACGCTCTGTAGGGGGCTCCACTGGTACCGGCCCACCTATTTGGTCGACTAGTAGTGTCGTAGAAGATTCGATTGCGTTGAGGGTGTTGTCCCCAGCCTGATCGACTCTCATGAGGAGTTGACCTACGGATCTGTGAGCGTCACCATTTCCGGGTGTCATGGAACAAATCGGCACCTAGCCGTTTTTGCCTTTCGTCTTCATCCTCGACCTCCAGTCGTTCACGGACATTCATGATACTGGACCGTCTGTGGACCCAGGATGGCAGTATGGCTCACGATTTTCGTCCGAGACGCGGTCACATGATCGGGATCTTCCAGTATCCCACGTGGTAACGATCGCAATAAGTACATGTACGCGGTCGCGAGTTCGGTTGTGCCTCCACACTCGCCTCAGGTTGTGCTCTCGCGTTCTACACTCCGACACGCGACAATGGAGGCCTCTAACCACCTACCTTCGCCACCGGGTACCTCTCATCGCGAGGAAAAGGAAAATCGTCGGATTTTCGCTCATATGCCTCGCGTGTCATGGTCTGAGGAGAACGAGATCCATCCTCTATCACCCTCTTCATCCTTCACCAACCTCCGGCCAAGTGCGTCATACGAGCTGCCGGTCAAGTCAATTCTGAGGAAGTCTTCGAGTTTTCCATTCACCGACCTGCACCAGGAAGTTGAACGCGAGGTCACCCCCGAACCAGACACGCCTCTCTTCAATTCGAATTACCTCTCGGGCCCTGTCTCTCGGATTATCATGATGGACGCGTGTTTGAAGGACTTGATTCAGGCGTATAATATCCTCGCTGCTAGGATCCGGACTGCCGTCTTGGGGGAAGCTGAAATCGACTCCGCTCTACCGCTCTTCGACCCTTTACGCTCCAACCAAGACCTCTTCACCGATGCGGTTGTTCGCGACCTTGGAAGGGCGATGACCGATCCGTCTCTTCCCAAGGAGAATCGACCTGAGGTTTCACTGCCGTCGCCACGCCCCAGCCCTAGCAGGAAGCGCCACGGTATGACTGAGGACGAAGTGCGATATGCCCGTGACCTCGCCACCACCACTCACTCGGTGGTAAAGCTTCTGGCGCTACTTTGTGCATCTCCACAGCTGTGCCAACTCTTTTCTGGTGTGTTGTGTCTTCTTCGAGCTTCACTCAGTTGTTTACATTTTGTAGACGACAATCTCTCATCCATGTTAACTGTATTGCTTGCCATTCCCATGGCCGACAATCTGCCAACACCCAACGCCCGCAAGACTTGTGCCCTTACTATATGGTTCGTGCAAGTGCAACGGCTCCCACCCTCTGTTCTTGCTCCGGCAAAGGACAGAATCGCGTACTCCTTACGACGTGGGATCGAGGGAGAGCTTGGGAAAGAGGGGAAGAAGGGTTCAGTAAGCGATGGGTTAAAGGTTTGTTGTTGTGCCGCCCATTGAGCCGGAGGGTAACCACGACTCTCTACAGGCTGTCCACGATCTTTCCCTCTATCAACCAGATATATTCGCCCCCGCCTTTGTGGATTTACTCCCCTCGGTGCTCTGTAGCCTGCTCGCGGCCACCTTGCCCTTGCGCGTCCAAGCATGTCACGCGCTGGGCGGGTTTGTCAACGGCCTGTTGTCTCTGCCACGCTCGGCCATACACACAAGGGTGTCTGAAACAGTTGCCGCATTCCTTTTGGTGCCTTCCACTCCGAAGAAATCTGGCTCGGAATCGAACATTACTCGGACCTTGCGCACACTTCTTGGTATTCAAGAACCAACTCGCCCAGCACACGGGCCCGTGTGGGCGCTCGTGGTCGTGGGGTGCTTTGCAGTGCTTCTTGGACCTCGCGCGTATACCGATCCACAGATCTATCGCATATTCCATGCCCAGTGCAATCAGATTATGCGTCATAAAAAGAGCACGATCCGGGCCATGGGGTGTCTACTTTGGCGTTGTCTCGCGTGGGTATATGTCCAGCCCCCCTTACTACCCGACCCCACAGAGACGGACGAGGATGAGGAAGAAGAAGTGGAAATTCTTTGCCACCCCGACGACGGATGGCCTGCAAAATGCCAGGCTGAGTGGTGGTCACTTGTGCAGGCTGTGTTGGAGATGAGGACCGGGGTTTCGACCATAGTGTGCCTCCTTTCCGCACCCTACGATAGTTCAGGAGAGTTAGTCCATTCGGTCCTCCGCATCCTCGGGAATATGGTTCGAAAGGGCGGAATGGCCTGTGGTGAGGGGGTTCAGGTTGTACAGAGGCTTGTGTCGAACGAACTTCCTGCCACTCAGGGGGAAGATAGCAGTCCAACGGCAACCTTGCCGACTGCCTTCTTGGACGGATACCCGGGACCGCTGAGTGCCGATTTCCAGAATCTCTCGGTCGTTGTAAAACCGATATTGGACAATTGTGTTACCGTGGACAGTGTGCGACCGCTGACCTCTGGTGAACTCGCGCACGATGCCGTGTTTAAGGGATTGGTTGCGTTGTGGAGGGATGGTCTAAGAGCGGTCATCATCGAAGGAGATATGGATCCGCCGGTATACTCAATTCATGTCCCTATCGAGTGCCTACTGATTTTGTCCCAGTCGGAAGTGTTACATATCTGGGAGCGCCTCCTGAGAATCCGTTTCGGACAGGTCGAAGGTATAGTTTTGCTTGGGTTTGGGTTCGGCATACTCAACCTTTTACGTTAGAACTCGAAGCGGACACGAACGCATTCATCCACCAACTCTCGGGACTCTTGCTCGACATCTTGGTCGACAAAGAAATCGCTCCAAGTCCCCATCAAGAAACCGATGGACTCCCCTCGCCGTCCTCATCGCCAATTGCCCCACGACAACCTGTCGCAACCTCTCGTTCCAATTCTGCACTCAGGATTTTCTTGATGAGGCATCTCTGGCGCATCACTCGTGACGTCCTCCCACTCGAACTGCTGCAGGGCATCTGTGTTCCCATGCTGAGCCACCTTAAGGAGCATCATACCGTCCTTGTCCCCGGTCTCCCTGGATGTCCACCAGGCGACGAAGATGCTCTCGAACAATGGGGCAGGTTATCTGCTGAGCTACTGATGGGATGCCATGTTGGTTCTGTCGTCACGTTCATGGGAGCTACCAAGATCTTCAAGTACGACTTGAAGAAGGTTAAGAGATGGATATCTCACATGAGGGGTGTTGCGTGGAGACATTACGCAGAGAAATGGATGGAGATGTCAGAGGACTGGGACGAAGCCATTTCCGTTCTTCTGCTTCCTATCACGTAAGGTCTCTGCACCTGCATGTCGGCACTTGTTGACGTTACAGAACAATAGGGCTGGAAACGAACCATGGGCTTTCTCCGGAGAGGACATTAGAATCTGGGAACAATTATTCACATACACGTTGGACAAAGCACTGGACAACGGAGCTGAACCCGGTTCCATTCTCGAGGAAATTGCCGCAACCGTCCACGAACACCAGACACCAACATGGACCTCAGCTACGAGGATCGTTGATCTAATCGTTTCCAAACTCGGTATCGCGAACCTGAAAGAAACCTCCATCCTCAAGCTTGCTAATCAGACCCTGATATCGGCTTATTCCACCCCACGAGATACTGTCACCACGACCTGGCTGATCAGATCCGTTACACGTATTGCGGAAGAAAGCCCAACCTCATTTACCCCATATGTTCTAGACCAGATCCAAGGGGGGTTAAGTCTGTGGTTCGCGGATGAGGACTCAGTATTCAGTGCGGGGGAGTATGAATTCGACGTGCGTTACGATTTCAGTGTACTCATTCACGGAAGACTTACATTCAATCTTGCAGGTTTTGATGTCCTACCAAACCATTCTGTTCGTTATCCGGGGACTCCCTCGACAATGGAAAACCGTTGATCGGTTCTCTGCATTAATCGGAGCTCCATTCCGAAGCAAGGCACGTCGCCTAAGCGTAATCGTTGACGCATTCGACGAATTCTGGGGATCTACATATGCCGATGTCAACAAACCTGTGGGTGGATGGCCGGCTCCGATTGAGGTGGCGTTACAAGCTTCAAGGCAAGGAGGCGAGATATCTTCAACTAATCAGGATTACGAGACCTTGGAACCCATTGAAAACGATTCCCGCGACGATCAGGGTCCCATACGAGGATCAATTGGCGAAACTCCCAGAGAAATTCCGTCGACGGGTGATATTGATCTGGATAAGGCTCACGGCATCACTGCCGTTGAACATCCTATTCAGTTACATCCCCGGGATACAACTGCCGTTTGCGAGTCGCCATCTACCCCACGCAAGAAACGTCACACCCACGTTCCAACCCCACCTCGCCGCCACAGAACGTCCTCGTCACCCAAGACTTTACACCCAATGGGTCTGGAGCCACATTCGCCACGTTCACCGCTGACGGATCTACGAAAGAGGAACGTTGCATCAGCCTCACCTTATACGTCCCCCACCCCCAAGGCTTCAGACAAGGAGAATGTGGGTCCAAGGCCACTTCCGGATATGTTCGCCTCTATACTAGGAAAGCGGAAAACGGAGCCAACGATCGAAGACTCTACCGGTTACGTGAAACGTAGAATCACCTCATCGAGATCGTTGAAGATGACTCGCAATTCTGCGGTGACTAGAGGTGATACGACCATCGCAAGCGAGGGTCCCACGGAGACGGGAGGTGACGATGTTGTTAACACGCCGTCAAAGAAGAGGAAGAGTGAGATTTTTGTTGGGGTCGTTATACCGACGATGAAAGAAGTGATGTTACGAAGACGACACAGTACCCCACTGAAGGAGGCAGCGGATTCTCAGTCATCTGGCCATCCGATATTGAGGAAGTCTCGGTCGACTGCTCGAATGGATGTGGTTGATAACAGGGACAGTAGCCTAGAAGCTTCTCCCAGGAAGAAGGTACGGACAATCCGATCCGGTGAACCCACAACTCCTATGGTGGACTTCCCAGTGGCTGGAAGCGGTAAGCATACTTGTTTACATCCACGCAGTTTGAGGCTGATCGTATCAATTGTTGGCGAATAGATGATTCAATCTTGGCTGTGGATCCCTCTGTGACCACAGTTCAGTTGTCCTCGGATGATGATCCGATAAGACTGGGCAGGTACACCCCTCGAGTTTTGGTATCACCTGTGTTGAATGTACGGCGACTCAACGAGAAGCGGTGGGACGAGGCGGATGTCGGCAGCGACGATTCAATCGAACCGAATAGCCCGACAAAGGACGTGATTGAAAGGAGGAAAAAGATGGGGTGGCCTAGCGTACGACGGGCGGTAGACGGAGGGCGAGGCGTTTTAGTTTTGTGATTTAGTGTAAGATTATGTGTAATACAGATATTGGATTTTTTTTGCGAGATGGCTTTGTCTGTCATATATCACGAATTGGATCGCGTCGCTGTCTGTTGCCCCTTCGGTGATCGGATGTGTTGAGGCTGATGATGTGGCCCTGTCGCCTCGCGTCCAGTTACGAGAGCAATCGACGCAAACCCGCACACAAAGGCGTTAGGTTTCGGTGGCGCAGATAACGTCCTCGTGTTGTAAATGGAACGTAAACAGACCGAGATTTTGACCTGAACCTCTCCTTCCCCCTCCGATTCTAACATTTGTGCAATCAAGATCGCGGACTCTGGCTCCGGCGTCACACAAGGTAAACTGCCAGCCGGCACTTCCATGCGTTTCATCTTAGTAGGCCTCCCTTTTTTTCCCTGCTGGTAAATCTGCCCGTAATCTGTGGCCCACTGCGTTCTGATGATGATCCACCCCCGGTTCGCTTAAATACCCACCCGAACTTCTTCCTTTTCACCCCGCTGAGTCCCCCCTCGTCCCCCGACACCTTCCCGCCCTCTCCCATCCATCGTCCCCCATGTCCTCCTCTCACCTCCTCACCACCTCCTCTACCTACCGCTGGTCTTTTGCGGGCCTTGCCGACATCGTTCTCAACCACGTCAAAGAACTGGTTTTTCGATCCTCCTGGTCTCCTCTTACCAGACTTGCGGAATCCGCTGTAGTGTCGTACGTTGCCTTTTTCTCTCTCTCGTTTTTACACCACGATCGGTTTTTGCCGCTTCTTTGTGGCTTGATCCGCCATGTCACCATGACTCGCAGAATGCTGATCGTCCCGTCCCTCCCTTTGGGTGTTGTAGCATGATGTCCCGAGTAACAAAGGGTCATTTGAGGATCGTAACCGACTCTCACGTCTACATTTTCCCTCCTCCCGGCTCTCCGGCAGATAAACAAAACCCGGCTCCTGGGTTGACGGCAGAGTTCAGGGTTCTTAATCCCACTTTTTGGATACGTCTCTGCTTGATGAGCGACCTCGGATTCGCTGAGGCATACATGTACGGCGATGCTGAATGTGACGACCTGCCTGCCCTGTTTAAAGTGAGTCCCCTCAGAATTCGCCTTCCTTTTGCTGATCCTGATCGTCCTCTAGCTCTTCATGTATAACAAGGATTCTATTGGAGGCCTCACCTCCACCACCTCATACCTTCTTAGCATCCCTTCGCGTCTCGTTGCATCCTACCGGTTCCTTAACACAATTACTAATTCGAGGAGCAACATCAGCGCCCATTACGATATTAGCAACACGATGTTTAAAGGTCCGTGCACACCCCACCCGATTTTCTTCGTAAATGACCGACCACGTTTCATATGCGCACAAACCAGGATTCCTATCTGAGGACCTGACTTACTCATGCGCAATTTTCTCTGACCTGGACGCCGACCTCAAGACCCCAGATATGAAGTTCGAACATGATTTCTGGTCAACCGCTGGAAAAACTTACGATCCCATCCTCCACTTTGACGACCCCAATGTTTCTATTCCCTCTTCTCCTGCCTCTCCTCCCGAGTACATATTCGATGACCTGCACGCGGCTCAGATGCGCAAGGTTCGACATGTCATCTCCAAGGCACAGATAAAGCCTGGTCATCGGGTCTTGGAAATTGGCTCTGGCTGGGGCACCATGGCGATTACCATCGCCCGAACTATCCCTGGTACTCAGGTCGACTCTCTTACGCTTTCCGTTGCTCAGCGAGATCTCGCCATGGAACGGATAAGAAAGGAAGGTCTCGATGACAGGATTCGTATCCACCTTATGGACTACAGATCGATGCCTGGGTCTTGGAAGGGTTCCTTCGACCGTCTCGTAAGCGTCGAGATGATGGAAGCTGTCGGTCGGGAGTACATGGACACCTTCTGGGAAACGATGAACTGGGCGATGAAGCCCAAGAGCGCCGTGGGAGTCGTCCAGTGCATCACTCTACCTGAAGCTCGTATGTTTTCCCCGCGAAGCAATCTCCCTCCTCTCGCTGACCATGTGGTTTTCAGGTTTTGATGCGTACTGCAATAATATCGACTTTATACAGAAATGGGTCCGTGTTTAGCTGAACTTCCGTCTCGTCATTACGTTTACTAATCACTTCCATTCCTTGGTCGTTTTCCCATGCACTTGGTCTATTCCCATTAGAGTGAGTTTTTTCCCTTCACCCTCCGCAACCGCACTAACACGAAAATGGGTAGTTTTCCCTGGCTCCTTCATCCCATCGCTTAGCTTCATTATCAGTTCGATGAACGTCGGTGCCAGCTCTCAGTTCACCATCGATTCGATTTCCAACATTGGCCCTCATTACGCGCGCACGCTTCGCGAATGGAGGAACAGCTTCATGGAAAAGTTCGAGTCCGTCATCGAGCCTGCTCTGAAGGAAGAATACCCGGATGTCATGACCGGAGGAAACGGACGTTACGAGATCGAAGTATTTAGGCGCAAGTGGATCTGTGAGTGTCACCCGATACATCGCCACGAGTGTAGCAGTGCTAACCGCTTCTCGCAGATTATTAGTACGCACTGCCTCCTCGATAACTTACCGGCCGCGTAATTGACCTATTCCTTTCTTTGCTTTCGTTGACAGTTGTTATTGTGAAGCCGGTTTTTCTCTTCGTTCCTTAGGAGGTTCGCACACTGCCCGCCCTCTCTCTTTCTGACTGTGGCTGAACTGATCTCACCTCAACAGATCATATCATTACCTTTACCCGTGACGGATCCGAAGACCACGGTTGTAATGTTTACGAGTAAACTCATGTTGTTTTTTCTCTCCAGTTTTTTTTCTTTCCTTGCTACCATACTCCGAACTCTCCTTGTTTTTACGATACTCACGTCCCCAGAATTTGGACAGGCCGAATTATTGTCGCATTTAACTTTCCCTTTTTATTGTTCCTATCCGTCCTTGATCATCACCCTAACCGTCCCTCTCATCCATGACTTGCATTCTTCGGTTCCCCCGCACTTTAACGAATCATGTTGTTCCCCCATCATGTTGTTACTAATCCTACGATGTTGTCTGTGTCTCCTTGTACTAATTCCCGTCAACCACAATAATGACTACCCGCCACCATCATCATCTAGTTGACCTATGCTCTATCGATCGTAGCTCCGACGCTATCCGCCATCTCCTCATCATCACCCAAACTCCTACTCAGCCTTTCGCGCAGCATATTCTCCAAATCCCGGATCATCATAGATGCATGGACGAGATCAGATAGAGCCAATCGCGAAGCGTCGTTCCTCACGGCCGCCAGGGCATTTTCTAACATCAGCACAGTCGCCGATGATGAGTGATAAGTCCGAAGCGCCCGGTCGTTCGTACTAGCAATGATGGCGTCGCCGGTACCGGTACCGGTGCCGCCACCACTAGCTCGACACGAGTTATTCAGAGAGTTTGAGAGGCTGGAAGGTTTTAAACCAATCTGGGCTGGTCGCGGTAGCCGATTGGGGTCTGGGTCCGGTAATAGCAACCAAGGGCGGAGAACGATGACGGTATCGGTGTTGCGGAAGCGGACGCGGAAAAATCGGTCGGTGTCAGCAGGGCAATTCAAGAAACCGGTTAATCGAATGAAATGGAAACGCAGACAAGAGGGGAGAAAAAAAAGACAGTGAAAATAGGAAGTGACGTAGAAAGAAGAGGGGGTAGGTAATACACGGAGATGCGCACAATATCCAGGGTTGAAATGTTCGATGTTCACGTTCAAAGTTCAGCAAGATGACAATCTGTGACTTACGAGTAGCACGGTAAGAGTCCGCGGATGCGGCTCGGGTCTTAGGATCCACATGACTCTCAGGAATCCTAACACCATGGCCAAGCCCCGTAGACCCAGCATCCTCTAGCTTTGATGCCGAGCCCGAACATGAACGTTGGCCTTCCTTTGCTAGGACAGATAAAGAAACTGGATCATCAACTCCTGGGTCGGAGACGCCGCGATTACGCGAGCGTCGTTGACGGCCATCCATTTTCGGCGTATCTAGAGCATAAACAGAACAAGCAAACGACATACGTCAAAAGGCAGGTGTATAACGTCAGCACCCGACCAAATGGGAGAAAAGTGAAGGAAAACGTAAACACCGGGGTGTACGCGGGGTCGTAGCATAGCACGGGGCGGGGTGTACTCACCAGCTTCTGAACCAGAACCACTAGTGCCATCGTCACCATCACCATCGGCGTCTTTGTGACCACGATTGTTGTCTCCACCTTGATCATTCTTGCTCTCGGAGCACCCTAGGTCGAAACCTTCCCTTCCACCATCATGTGGACCAACCACACTGATATGAGTACAGATACCGTCCCGGAGATCCCCACGGACCGCGATTTCGCCATCCTGTACAAATCTCGCCGGTGCCTAACATATTTTCAGCCCAAAGCTAAGTCTCGGCCCGGGACGAAAAAGGAGAGAAGGGTTCTGTACGAACCTTGCCCGAGTTCGCTCCTGCCATTCTCACCATGGGTCTCAGCTTCGAGCGCCCCATACTTCCTCTACTTCTCACAACCTTCCCACTAGTGGTAGTGATCATCCTCCTGCACGGTTTAACGCCGTCATCGAGGTTTTCTCGCAGGTGGGGACTTTCGTCAGAGTCAAATTGTCGCCTTCCAGCCTTGCCAACATGTCGGGAAACAATCCCGATTTGGGACCTCACAGATACCGCTCCCGCCTCGTGTAATACGCCAAAGTGCGGGTGAGACAGTTTCTGCCGCTTTATCAGTCGTCCCACATCAAAATCTAAGATTTGAATGCACGTGAGTTCAAGTCGCAAAAACATGACACACATCTTCCGAACCACAGCAGGATATTGTTATATCCGAATGGGGGTACATTCGGAAGACCCACAGGGGACAACAGCACGGAATGATATGCGTGGGGTAAAGCAGGCACCGTGGTCGTCCCCCCGTGTAGTCACAAAAGTGTAGCCAAGATCAATACTAAGAGAAGCCTTACCGGTTGTACGTGTATTCCGAGATGTGGGTGACGACGGAGGGGTCGGTGTTGACGAAGAGGAAGGTCCCGCGGAGGACTCCCGGACGTCTCTCTGAACTCGTGGCTTCCCGTGCCTGATCCGTGTCGGAGGTGTAGGGGTCGTGGGATTACTGCTTCTAAGAGCCTCCGTCACCCTTTCCTTGAATAATGGGGAAATCTCCCCTTTGAAGAAAGGTGAAGGAGGACCAGTCCTGGTAGTAGACGGCTGGTGCGGAATACCGATTGTAAGTATTTCTTGGACACAACCCAGAAGGAATACCTACAGTTGTCGTTTGAGAGGATCCAAACGTGATTCCCGTCGGTGGGTCCCCACCAAAAGCCTCATGAAACGCCTTGAGACACCCTCTAATCTCCAAAGGGTACCTTTGAGCGTCTCCGGGAGAAAAAGAAACATTCGACCCTTTGTACGTGTCGTCCCAGAACCGCTTAAACGCCATTGGCCCACGGGCAGGTGGAGGTATACGTACGAACGCAGAGGCTAGGAACGGAGCGAGGAGATGAAGAGTTGGGAGATCGGGAGGTGACTTGTGAAGGACGTCGAGGATATTCTCGTAACAGGGCATAACCTTTACAAGGTAGTCAGAACAGCAACCCTGGGGTTAGGTCTGTCTGGTACCTTACAGTTTCATTGTACTCCGTGCCTGATAATGCTTCATTCACATCCTTGATCCAAAGACATAACGCGTCGCTTGTTGCCAGGACCACGGACGAACAATGAGACATAGGCGAGGAAACAACGATCCTTTCAATCAGAAGGAACAGCTTCTGCACGATCTCCTTGCGCGTGGCGTCCATGGGTCCTGCTGCTGGGTATACTTTGACCAACCAGTCGCTTGCCAACGCAAACGGCTCAGATGAAAACGGTTCCATCTCCTTCAACTCTACGCAGGAGATGACAGCATGGATCAGGCCGCCGTCGATAACGGACGCGGTTCTGGTAACACACAATCAGCCACGACAGAATTCAATGACGATTTTGAGGGCCTACAGTCTACCCATCATCTCATTCGCGACTCTCTTTAGAATTTCCAACCGCGTGACATCCTGTGTCCCCGCAGATTTGAGAATGGAAGAGAGCAAAGTGTCCCATAATTCTACATCTCGAGAAGACATCTCCCATTCCCTACAAAGAATGAATTAACTTCCCAATGACGAATGTCGGTGATCTCACCCTCGCGCGATCATGAGAAGCTGCACCCCAGTTTCCCAGCTGACACCGGCAGAAGCACTTTGCCAAGATTCAGCGACCACTCGCCAGATTTCTCGTCTCGCGTTCGTACCGGGAGTTGCCAGCTTGGACCCGTCACTGCTATTAGACGATGACGGAGGACGCGAGACGACGGCAACGGCATGGGTAAAACACGCAGTGACGAGATCCGAACACAATCCCAACCACGCATCTTGAAGCCTCTCGTCCACAGGAAGCAGGTATTCTTTCGCTAAAACGGCGTCCAGAATCCGTTCCGCCATACTCGAAAGGCAAGAACTCGCAAGTACATTCTTCACGACCCCCCAAAGCTTCAAAATGAGCATAAATCCGACAGCTGGACTCGCTTGACTCCGTTTCACTTGGGGCGAAGCAGAAGCCGGTGTTCCCAGACTTGACTTTGTTGGACTGGGGTTACTGAGAGGTAAATTCGGAGGAAGGAAGTTGATGAGGACGTCGGCGACCTTCATCGTAAGCGAAGGTGATGTGGTCAGGTGTCCAAGACCCTGCGTTAGTTGTGTCTGGCTGAGCAGCAACGCTTGCCACATCTGCGTGAAGTCAACCTACATAGAACGCCATACTTCCAGGGTCAGAAACAGTATTCAACAGACTTCTCTTAAAGGGAGGACCCGACGTACCGGGAGATTCATTTTCCTCTCGGGCCCAAGCCGTGACACCAACCCAACCCACATACCAAGTAACTCGTCCCAATGCTGCGAAACTTCGTTCTCCGAGAGCCGTGACACGATCCCAGCATCAATACCACCGATCTGGTTCGCAAGAGTCAAGAGGTTTGCCTGGGAAGACGAAAGGATCGAGTTGTCGAAGAGCTGAGGGGCCAGGAACGTATTATACCAATCCTCCACAATGACCATGGAAGCACCCGGACCCTCAACCGATGTCGAAGCGCCAATTCCACTCAACAATCGAACGAGAACTCTCTTCCCGAGCTCTCTAACATCCCGATCCGGATTCTTCAACATATCCTTCACAATCCCTAACGCGTTCCCTACATCCTCAGCATCCTGCACTTCTAGTTCCTTCGAAACATCGGTCGGATCCCTCTTCGTGTTGTCAAGGGAAGCATTCCCCCGGTCAGGAGTCCACAAAAGGGCCGCAACGACCGCAACCCCAATATCGCTCCTTAAATCCTGCCTGGAAAAACTAAAGACGGACCTCATGTCCACTGCCTTCTCCAACGGCTGACTTTGACCAGTCTTGGCTAATCGTTCAGCCTCTCGTAGTCGAGCAAATGCCCACACGATACACTTCCATACGACCGGGTGAAGTTCCTGAACGCCTCTGCCGCGTTTCCATGCGCTAATTTTGGACAGAACCGGGATAACCAATTTCAGGCACCGCGAATGTAAGAAAAAGGATGCGTCGGAGAGGACTATGAGGGAGGATATGACGGCCAATGCCCAAGATGGCGTGTTCGAGTTTTGGTTGGTTTCGAAATCAACGTTGTCCAGTGCGTCGTGAATACGTTGGGCTAACGGACCAAGTTTCACGGCGGAAACGTTCAGGGCCCTTGGGGTTCTCGTGGTATTTGCGTTAATGAATGTCACGATCTCCTTTGATTGGGATCTACGGATGGGGGGTGGAATTTTACCGCTTACGGTGCCTTGAGCCAAAGTACAAAGGACCTGGGAAGCAACATTCCGGACATTCTGCGAGTCGTCATTGATGAGGTATTGTAGGATGGAGGGGAGAAATTCCTTGAATAGTGGAATGAAACACTCTGGGTGTTGATCAAGAAGCTTTGCAGTAACCTGAGAAACAATCCTCGTGAAAAACTTGGACCTATGCACCCCCGACTCAATGCTCACCTTCAAACACTCAATCTTAAAATTGACATCAGGGCTATTCTCGACACACTTGATCAGGGACCGAAGGATTTCCGAAGCTTTGGGCGCTAGCACCTCTTGGGGGAGAAACTGCGACTGAAGAATCCAAAAACAGAGGAACCTGATCTTGTATGCGCTCAGAGAGAGCAGCTTTGTTGCGAATGTGATTTTGAGTATATCTCCTAGTAGGATCAAAAGTTGTTCCGCTGTCGAGAGAGGGGTTAGGTCGGTAATAGGTCGCAAAGCGAGCCAGATGGAGGTGAACGTACAGGAAAACATCCGCTGCAAGGGCACTGCGTGAAATGCAATTGAGAGGAATTGCAGGGCACGAATGCACATGAGGGAACGGTCTTTCCCCCTTTTCTCTTCATATACGGTCAATTTCCTCTCCACGAATGAGGTCCCGGAAGGGATATTGGACGGAGGCAACGATCCAGAGGCAACAGAGGAGCCATGCCGCGGCTGAACCTCGAGAAACGGATCTACGAACACGAGTCGAATGTCTCTCTGGATAGCTGCGCACACGATCGACGCTTGCGCCTTGACGTGTTCGAGTGCAGCGAAAACGCGGTCAACACGCGAAACGTCCTTTGTTGCAGCAATACCGTGACGAGCTTTCATAGACAGGGTAGAGTAAGCATCGGCGATGTCGTGTGCGGAGAAGAGACGCGGCGCCTTGACGGAGTCGCAGATGATATCGACCGGAGCGACGAGATAGTGTGGGTCGTCTAGTGGATCAAGTGCTGTCTTCTCCGGCCCGCCCGATGAGGTGACGGGTATTTGAATGGAAGAGGGTTGGAATAAATGAGGGGCCGATGGAGGTATGCGTGGTTTCGTCTTCAGGTCCAGCTTGGATATGAGGAAAGGAGGCAGCGGTTGAACGTGTTCCTGGTGAGACTGGAACTGCAGATCTGCGCGAGCGAGTCTCGAAGAGCCCTCTTCAAATTGTGTGCTGGTCTCTAGTTGTGGAACCCGAATCATCGTCTTCGCATGCAGGGATGGTTTCGTCGGGGGTCGCACAATGATGACGGGTAAGACAGATCCGGGATTGTTGTTCCGTCGCGCTGGTTGGTTGGGAAATATTAACGCGATAGTGCACGTGACCTGGGTTGATAGAGGTCTTCATTTCCAGGCGTACGGTACAGTTTACAGTTCAGAGTGTATCCTGGTAACTGGGTAATTCCTCTCCGCCGCCATTCGAGGAACCCGCGAAATTTCCAACGTGTCCTTCAACCCGCCAAGCCCAGTCGTTCCCTTCCTTCCACCTGAATACGTCCGTCCCAAAGTTCACCTCAAACTCATTATGCCCTTCCACCCCAATCGCAGCGTACACATCGTACTTGTCTCGAGGAATATAGATTCCACTGAACGCAGCCGGGAGCCTCGCGCCGTTATACGTGAAAAAGGCACTACTCGACCTAAACTCGTACCCGAATCCGATTGAGTCTCCAGACGAGATCTTTTTGAGCAATCCGTGAGTTTCATAGTTTCGACCACCGTCTGGGTCTTCGTAGAATTTCCTGAAATCGTCGAGGTGGAGTCCGACGCTGAGGCGGTTCCATCCTGGGAACCTCCAATCAGGATACGGAAGACATGCAGTACCTACAGTATATCGTGAACCACGTTAGCACACGGGTGGTATCGTAGGTGTCGAGTGATATCGAGGATGAATTACCGATAGCGATGATCCCTCCCATCTTCCTAATTATGACCTCGTAATAGACCCCCTGCTTCCCCCTGGTATCGTACAAACCTGCCATGATGGGCAAGTCGCTGAAGATACAAACGCTCTTACACTTCTTATCGGTAACGACCTTGGTCATCCCGGCTCCTCCCTTGTCAACCCCAGATTCTATGCTGCCCTTGAACCTGGGGGGAAAAGGAAGCCTCATTCCCCACGGTTTGCATCCTTCCTGAGACAATCTCTCGACCATATCCGATGGGAGGAGCTTAGCTTGTTCGACAGGATGACGGGTGCAGAACCGTTCCGCTTCCTCATATTCGTCGAAAGGAGCATTCTCGTATTTCCCGTGCTCATGAGACTGGTCGGTGGATGGAGTCCATTGAGGTGGAGATGCGTCAGAGTGGTGAGATTCCTCGATTTTGTCTTTGTCGAAGAGTTTATCGAGGAAACGATGCATGGTGGGTGTAGCGCTGGGAGAAACCGTATGGGTTGAGGCTACACCGCATTGGGATGGGGTCACCCATCGTTACAAGTCCCGTAGTCTCGGCTGGCCCTTGTGCAGAGACAGAAGGAGAAACCGCCACCGTAGACCCTAGGGGGAAACTCCCTTCGACCTCGATCATCTACGCTCGTCCCTTCGTCTCATCTCAGAACCGGATGGCGACACTGTTCTGCCCTTCATGCTACAACCTCCTCATCATCTCCGCCGAGACGGGATTCAACAAATGGGCGTGTAACACCTGCCCCTACGAATTCCCAATCACAAAACAGATGACTTCCCGAACCCGCCTCGAACGTAAACAAGTTGACGACGTTCTAGGTGGAGAGGAAATGTGGAAACACGCAGACTCTACCGCTGGTGAGGCTTCTAATACTTCCTTCGCCTGTCATAATCCGCGATTCCCGGTCGGAACCCGTTCCAGGGTCATGAATTATGATCCCAGCTTTACTTCGACTTTACTAACGAGTTATGCGTACCCCATCTTCACAGTCACTTGTGAAAAGTGCGAACATGACAGAGCCTACTTTTACCAGCTACAAATCAGGTCTGCTGATGAACCCATGACCACCTGTAAGTCCGTTTTTTTTTCTTCCTGTCCCTTCACCTTGGAACTTTATCACTAAACCGCCCGTTTTTTTTCCCAGTCTATCGGTATGTCCCCATCTATCACACGCGGACCACGTCTGTTTGTGATATCCTCAAAATTTTCTATCCCTAGTTGCGCGGGGTGCGCTTACCAATGGAGAGAAAACTGAAGCAACGGAGTGATTCGTTAACATGGTATATTATACGTCATGTATATGTACTCTAACATGCAACAGTGATACCACGCCAGAGATCCGCTAAACAGTGCACAGAAAATCGGACAGAGGACGTGAAAACAGTACGGTGTATCAATCTATATCGGTCCTCCCTCCGCCCGATCAGACAAAAGGAGCAGTTCACACTCTACAGGTGAGGTCTGCGCCAATCATAGCAAGGGTAGCGCCAAGGCACCACCCCAGCTCCGTTCCATCGATTTTCTTCCCAATTTTCGCCTGCCTATCATCACCAAACTCATAACCAAGCCGAAGTAGGGTATACTGGAATGTCAGGTCGAGACACCAGACTGGTCGGCCCTCGAGCTCTTTCATGGCCGCCTCGTCGGAGCCCCACCGTTTCGCCCACGAGGTGGGGCCAGCACAAACATCCTTGGCAAGATCCGCGATGGAGGAAATGGTAAGTAGTTTGTCTCGCTGGTCGACAGGGAGAAGCGGGTTGATTCGATCGTAGAAGTAGGAGAGGAGGAGGATTTTGCCCGTAGGGAATGTGTCCATCAGGTTAGGCTGGTATACGCCGTTGAACGAGCAAGGCTTGACTTCACAGATACTGCAATACGATCAATACCCAATTGGAGAATGAGAAAAGTCCAACTTACGCGTCCTTGGCCATAACGAGCTGAACAAATCGGCTGCAGCCCTCGAAGCCACCAATATCAGCCCCGTCCATCGAAAGCGTCCTCTGGTCGTCTCCTTCCCCAATTTTCACGTCGTCCTTGGTCCCACTCGCCAGGCAAGGGTTAGCAATGACCCTCTTCTTGCTAGGATCTTTCTGTTCAGGAGCCAAAAACTCGACAAGTTTGTGAACGTGTTCCCTAGCCTGCTTCAACCCATATCCTAGGTAAGAGTGCTGATAAAGGACACGCTTCTCCCCACCAAACGTGAGATCATACTTGTGCTCTCCGTCCTCGAGCATCGAATCCGGTCGCTTCTCGTTGAACACTGGCTCGAAGACGATCTGGGTGGATGCACCTCCGAGATCCAGAACGGCAAAGGTGGGTTTCTTCTCAGGGATCCTCTGGTTTCCAGGGGGAACGGTGGAGCCGCCAATTGTGTGGAGGAGGTAGTTGGCGGTAATCCATGCAAAGACACCTTCGTCCTTCCCATCCATAATCGCCACATCCTCGTTCGACCTCAGGTAGAACTCATACTTCTCCCTCAACCTGTTTGCGACAGCCTCCAAAACTTGCTTGCTCTGTTCCTCGCCCAGCAGCCTCAACCCAGCGGTTGCCTTGACAGCAACAGGGGTACACTTCCACAAATTCTTCGGCACGACCTTGACCGCCTCATCCATCAACTCGTCCAAGCTCTCCGCAGCCTGCTGAGGGCTTGACTTGTAGTACGAAAGTCCAGGTTGTCGGTTCTTGAAAACCTCATACTCGTAAGCCACAGATGGCCCGCAGTTGTTGAATTTGTATATATGAATTCGCGAGCCCGTAGACCCGGCATCGATCATCAGCGCGTATTGGACGAGGGGAAGGTTTGGTTTGTAAGGCGTGGTGCAGTGGACTGTTTTCGATAAGTCTGGATCGTCTGCGGGTGACGTGGGGGGTTTGAACGTTGAGAGTTCGTTATCCCCGGTATTCGTGTCGGGTTTGGGGGGAGGTGGGCGTTCTTGACCGATGCCTTGCCCGACATTGTGAGGAGGGGTAGGGTGGTGAGAATCGCCGTGTGGGGATGTGATAACATCGTAGTAGTGATCATTACCAGAAGCTAAACGAGCAAAAAATATCCAGTGAACAAACACATCAAAGGGCAGACGCACAGACGCACATGCTGTTTTCTTCCCTCCAAACACTGTTGGAGTCTCTCTCGGTCCAAAGAAATAGACGAGTGCGGTGAGAACTACGGCTCCAATGGCAAACTTTTTCCACGCAAAGTTTCGTCCCGTAACCGGCCGTCCAGGACCATGTCCACCCTCCAACCGCTCGTAATTCCCGCCACTCCTTCCTGAAAACATGCCACCAATAGGCTTCGCTTTCGCGGTGCTTTTGAATCCTTTTCCAGAGTCGTAAGGCTCGTCAAGGTCTAACCGTACGTGTAGGGAGAATCGTCAAGTCAGTGGGGATCGACGGGCGCGAGAGGGAAGTAAAGTGGTCGGTACCAGTTAGGTCTTCCGTATGACGTTCGACTTGGACCTTCCCATACGAGATCGTCTTCCGACGGCGCGCAGAACTCGGAACCGGTTTCTTGGGAGGAGGAGAGATAGGGCTTTTCAAGGAATGAAAAGGAGGAGCGTTAACGGCGGTGGGATCTATCGTGAGTTTCCCTTGTCGGGTGGGGTACTTGTGGCTATTTTCTAATTTGCTTTGCGGCTGGCGCTGCGGGATGAGATTGTCGGTCAGCCGGTCAACTCCGACGGACTTCGTCCCCGGATTTCTCTCACTGCCGACTTCGAGACTTGGTTCCAACCGGTTCCGAACGTTCTGACGAGAAGCCTCAAGTTTTCACGACAAACGGAGCAGGACGAAGGATGATCCGAATCCCTCCCAATGGCGCTAAGTACCTCGAGGGCGTAGCGAGGCTGGCAGTTCGAACGCAAACGTCGACATCGCCTATCCTCCCCTTCCCGTTTCAACCGTGTCGTCCGGTCATGAGCGCTATGAGCGGCTACAGGAAATGATACACCACCCATTACTGATAACCCCGTAAGTTGCAGGAGAGCCGGGATATCCACAATTGCACAACTGATTCCGAACAGCATCCAAGAGGTTCTACGGATATACTTCTCACCAATCAAGAATGAAGATCCCCAACTTAACTTCTTCACCGTGTGCAAACAAGAGGCAATGGAGTACGATACAGAATGCATGAACAAGTGCAACAGGTTTCTCTCTCTCGGGACGACACACCAAAGCGTATGAAGGTCCTTGAAACTCTTTCGTCGAAGTTCGACGGCGGCCCACGTACGACCTACATTAAAGTGGGGTACATAATCAGCAGCGCTGTCATTTGCCTCCAGGGTCTCATAACTCTGCACTCCGTCCTTCCCAACCTTCTTCCTAAAGAAGGCCCATGACCCTTGATCTGGGTTCACCTCAACGCCCAGAAGGGATCTCAAAGAACCCTCGGAAACTCTAGACTTTTCGCGACCGAGGTCACAGGGTTCGTGGGGGCCGACGGGGGGGACTGCCTCTGGTATGGGCTTGAACTCTGAGAGCGAGAGACGAAGGCGCGGATCGACCCGTGAGGAGCTGGAAGCTGAGGAGAGTCTTCAACATCACGTACGCAGAGCTTTGCGGTTGCGCGGCACCGGAGGGAGTTTGCAGTTGTTATGGCCAGAAGGCTCTGTTCCGCCAAGCGCTGCTTTCGTAAATCTCACCGCTCAAGTTCAGGCGTTGTTTCTGTAAACCTCTGGCAGGCGGAGCAGTCCATCCTCCGTTGCCATTATGACAACTGACACCTCCAGGCTTCTCAAAATATAGAAGGTCAAGACTCGGGGATTAACGCTGGACCGACACGGTTTCCGATCAATTCCCTCCCAACTCATTATCCCCATACAAAATGATGGCGGTGGGTACACCCAGACTGGCGCTGTTTCCCTCTGGTCCTTTCACACCACCTTATCCCACACAAGGCTATAGGTCGCACGCATATAAACAGCCCACTGCGCCTTCAAGGTGGGAACTCCCTGATCCATGACGGCATTCGTGTAGGTTGACCTGACGCAGATGAATCGAGCGGACTTGACGGCGTTGGCCTCGGCCGGAGAGCATTTGTGCGTGTTTTTCTTTTTGCTTCCCACCGTAAAGTCCTCGGTTCGATGAGCTTCTCTAGGTTTGTGTTCAAGGTGGTTTTTTTCAAATCCCAAATGGCTGTGCAGGGACGGAGCAGATGCTAACTCGTGTACGACTCTGCACAGGTATACACAACTTCTATGAACTGCCTGTGGATGTACGACTACCTCTTGACACTTGGAGATGAGGTCCGGTACCCCCCCATCTTTTGTAACTGAGTGTCACGTTCTGATCGATGCACAGATAAAGTACGCTTGGTCTGGAAAGAGAACCTGGAGTGAGTTTACATTCATCTCTTCCTAATATCTAACAACTCACACGGTCGTTCAATAACAGTATTCATGCTGTTCATTGCTGTATGACATCCCAACTGACCCAAGTTGAAACGGGCTTGACAGTGCTGTAGAATAGGTACACCCCCGTATTGTACCTCATCTGGACCAACGTCTCCATGTTTAGTTACACAAAGTCTGTAAGTCCCCACCCACGATGCCACTCCGATACCATGATCCTGAGAACCCCCATAGTTGTGCGTTCCCATTCCCTTTGCGCATTGCGTCTCCGCCGTCGATCCTCACCCTGCCCGATAACTCGACAGTTGTCAAAAGACTAAGTGGGTACTAGTGTTTCGTGTGGTCACAGTCACCGTTCTTGCACAAATGGCGATTGCATTAAGGTTCGACTACTCTCTCCGGATCGAAACGAATCCGTGTTGGAATTGAAAGTGTTTTAGGGTTTATGGTGTGACCGGGAAGAACAGATTGCTTGGCGGTGCACTGTTTGTCATCATTTCCGCACAGCTCTGCCTTGGAATTTATCTTGTCGTCAGGGCTGCGGTTAATCCGAGTAAGCTCACTACCGTTTGCTTGCTCGTGTGTGGACTCATTCGGCTTCTAGTACAATCGGTGCCAGAGATAGACTTAGACCCGTTCAAGGTCTGCTTTTGCAAACGGTGGCGGCTCGGGGAGATCCTTTTCAACAATTTCATGATTGCTTTCGGTATGCTCTCACTCTCCAACCTCCAACATAACCTCACCGCGGGGGGCTCTGACGTATCTCATACTCCCTACATCGTGGCATCGCAGATCTTCTTGTGTTCGTGATCATTTTTGCCACAGCCAAGAGACGAGGGATGACCAGATATCCGGGAATTCCGACACTCTTGGATACTATTCTGCGAGACGCAACGTTATACTTCATACTCATATCTACCGGTCAAGTGTTGTTCGAGATGTTCTTGTTTTTTGCTCCGGTAGGTGATATTTGATACGTTCGGGGGTGGTTGATCGCGTTGTGCTCATCCTGCGTGCGTTTCAAGGAGGAAATTCAACTCATGCCCAGGATGTAAGTTTTCTTCATCCTTGATCTTGAAGCGACTCTTGAAGCGATGGACATCAACTCACGTCCCATTAGGGCAACGATGGTTTTCATCCCGATCATGGTGTCACGTCTCATGCTTTCGTTAAAGAAAGCTACCACCGAGCCGAATTTGCCGTGGTCTCTCGCAACCATGACATTGTCTGATTACGGTACTGGAACGAGACCGGGAATCGGGACCCTCCACTTCGCATCACGTACATCCGATGTATCGCGTCAAATCCTGGGGACTCTCGCTCCGCCGGATGAAGAGGATGTAGAGCTCGAGTCTATGTCTTGATCGTCTCGGGATCGCGGGTCACGGCAGCTACATTAGTTCCAGCGGTCTTTCCCTTCTCTCTGGGTCCCTCACCTCGTGGGCTAGCGGACCGCCTGTGGGTCACTATCCGTAACACTAGATGCTATCATATCCATCGTACAAGGGTGCCATTAACCAGGATTTATTCCTCAATATATAAAGACTTCCACATCGCGTACACCAACGGAAATGAACAATTGAGCGCCAAGGCGACACCGGCACAGGGTGTAGGCGGGACTGTAGCCCTTCCCGACCCCGTAATTTCCACGGTTGGCTGAGTTTTGGGCGAAACGGCAGCAGTGTCGTGGTTCCAGATGCACAGTTTGGGGACAATATCCGTGGCCTGACGCAACAGACGGAGTCCCGACAATTCCCATGAAAGACTCTAAATAATCGTCTATACGTGGATCGTCTATACGTGGATATAGCCCTGTGGAAAGCTACCCAGTTTGAGATGATCTTAAGACTATACCTCTGACCCAAAGTTGCCCCTTGGGCTGATGATCCCCCTCGGCTTGCAACCCTTTCGACGGTCATCGCTCATCTCCGGTGCAGAAGTGGGGCGAGCTACGTTGAACCACGCCCGACCCAATATCCGGGCCAATTCTCCGTTTCTGTGAGTGCTTCCCGGGCCAGGGAGGAGGGCTAGACGGCCTTCTCGCGGCCCGGTCAGGCGGGAAGTCCTGGGGAGTAAATTAAAGTGACTACTAGTCAGCCCTCTGCCAACCGATGATATCAGGAGCGGCCGGGATTCCAGTGAATCGATTGGACAAGCAACCAAATGTGAGTCCTCAGCATATCCACCAGAGATTTGGGACTGAATTTACGTTCCAATCTTACGTGCGTGTGCGGACGAGTCTCACCCAGAGGTTGCGATATGATGTGAGATGTGAGACGTGACCGGTGACCAACGGTCCCGGCCTACTAACAGTTGGTCGGGATCTTTCCAAACGCGACGCTCGCGAGCGCACTGACCCAAAATTGACCGATACACAAGGCCTTAGCTCCAAGGGGGATTTTTGCGAAAGAGGACAGGACAAACCCGAAGACCACTCGCCGTGAGTTGTGAATTATGGAGAGGCCTTGAAGGATGTCGGAAAAGGCGTGGACGATGCATGTCATGACAAAATGGCCGCTCATTGGCGTTTCTACTAGAGTTCGGGTTCTTCCTCACAGCGTTTATCCCGCACCGTTTTCTCCCAGCTACCTCGAGCTTCGACCATGGATGCAAATTCGCAACGACGGAAACATCAGGGCGGTGCTCTCTCATCGCTGAATGAAGCCGTAGAGGCCACGAATGTTGCGGAGGAGAGGGCTGGTATCGCACCAGTTAAGGCTGCATTTGGCTCCGTCAGTGCTCTCCTGGTGATAATTAGGGTACACTTTCTCCTATCCTGCGACGAAGAGCTTCCGGCTCACGTTCATCTAGGACTCAATGATAAAAAAAGCGGATTATGTTGAACTAGGGCTAGCCTGCGCTGACGTCTGTGGAGCCCTCGACCGAGGGATGGACGGAAGACAGGAGGATCAAATTAGTCGGTCTGTGTTCGAGGCGATTGAGCGATTGACAACGTGGGTTCAACCAACGATCCGTACGCTGCGCGATTCATTCACTAAGCTCTCAATCGCAGGACCGTTGCCGAGATCCAGAGGAGCGTCAACGAGTTGGGCAAACGAAATATGATCTCTCGCCTTTTCCACACGAAGGACAACAAAGACACGATTGCCGCCTGGAGGTCGGACCTCAATAGGATCCTTCATGTCTTCAACGTACGTTCCATCACCTCTGCACCAGCATCGCTAAGCGTCCGGCTCCAGACCGAACTTACAATAAACACACATGTGATCGTTTCTGACGTTCACCAGGGTGTTGTGAACACCCATGCCATCGTCTCCGACATCCATCGTTCCATCGTGAAAGGTCAGGAAGCAAGCGAAGATGAGGATCGGTTGGTGGGTGTCACTCGTACTCGGTTCATCACAGAACGAACGCTTATCGTTGCCCAGACTCAACCCGGGTTAGCATTCTCAGCTACCAATGGATGTAGTACCTTATGTTTGTATCTAGCGCACCTGGTGAATCGCCTCCCCCACCACCGAGGGCCTGTTTCGGACGCCAAGAGTTGATCGAGAACATCGTTGACCTCGCAGAACGCCTCACTCCAATCGCCCTCGTCGGTGCCGGTGGGATCGGCAAGACTTCCATCGCTCTGACAGTCCTCCACAACGATCGCATCAAGGAACGGTTCGGTGTCAACCGTCGATTCATCCGCTGCGACCAATTCCCTGCCTCGCTCCCTCACTTCCTCCACCGGCTCTCGGAGGTCATTGGTGCAGGCGTCAAAAACCCTGAGGACTTGACTCCTCTACGTCCATTCCTGTCCTCAAGGCAGATGATCCTGTTCTTGGACAACGCCGAATCCATCCTGGACCCGCAGGGGACGGACGCCAGGAAGATATATGCAGTGGTGGAGGAGCTGACCCAC
>MU118021.1:36282-53662 GCA_014904855.1 Thelephora ganbajun
AGGTAAGGTAGCGCTAAAGCCCACAACGTGAAAGAGCTCTTCGTAGTGCTGAGTTCGTCCAGGTTTCCTAGGTCCTCATTACGAAACCGGATAAACTATTTGGGGATCACGAACCCAAAACTCGGCCTGGGAGAGTAATGACCGAGTTTTTTGAATGGGCTTGTCTGGCAGAGGAGGTTTGTTTTTTGAACGGCCCGTCCCTTAAATATATGATATATGTAAGGAGTAGTCCGACGCCAGATACACCACGCCTTTTGGGCGTGGAAGAACCCTGGTGGAAATGCCGGCTGTCATTGCGTGTGGCGAGTGGGAGAACAGAAAGGGATGAACGACGCAAGTTCAAAACGTCGGCTTACACACTTAATGCAACTCTACTGGAACGAATGCATACTCCCAGCGCTACGGACATTTCCCCAGTCGGTGTGAGCCAGAACGAAGCGCACAAGGTGAAGCGGGAGACCGGGTTAGAGATACATAGTGGGCTCACTGGTGCACGAAGAGCGGGGGAGCGAACACTAAGGAACTCGGAAAATCTGACTACACCTTGTATGGGTGAAGGCAAAAGATAAGATGTCTGGGGCGGGCGGGGTCAAAATGTGAGCATTCGTACAGGACATGCAAAACACGTTGTGAGTAGATAATAAGAGGTGCGGACGTAGCGAAAGCGCGTCACAAATACTTAAAATATCATCCAATACAAGAGAATAGGTTACCTATTCTTTGCGAGAACAGCGAACGGTCACCAGGATCTGCTGTGCTGGCTTCCCTAAGTCCGTGCAGCCGTGATGCCATGTGCGGGTTTCAAGTCGAGGTCCTGGACGAGGTTGGTGGTGGTCATCCGGGGTTTCCCCGCGCAGGCACTAGGACCCAAATCGAATGTCCGCAGGCTCAGTCACTCATGTGGGATTCATAACTTGACCAAAAGAGAAAGGCACGAACGTAGAGGTTTCGTGGACAAATCCCCTTTCTGGCACCGGATGTTCAACCAGCCTTTTCGCTACGACTCAACGGTCGGGCCATCCAGGACCATGTCTATCCTCTAACCGCTCGTAATTTCCGCTTCCTGAAAACATGCCACAAACAGGCTTCGCTTTCGCAGTGCTTCTAAATCCTTTTCCAGAGTCATAAGACTCGTCAAGGTCCCACCGTAAGTGCAGCGAGAATCGTCACGTCAGTGGGGATCGATGGATGCGAGGGGGAAGTAGAGTGGTTGGTACCGGTTAAGTCTTCTGTATGACGTTCGACTTGGACTTTCCCATGCGGGATCGTCTTCCGACGGCGCGCAGAACTCGAAGCCTGTCCTTGGGGGAAGAGACAGGGCCTTTCAAGGAATGAAAAGGAGGAGCGTTAACGGCAGTGGGATCTATCGTGAGTTTCCTTGTCGGGTGGGGTACCTGTGGTTATTTTCCAATTTGCTTTGCGGCTGGCGTTGCGGGATGAGATTGTTGGCGGTCACCGGTCAACTCCGATGGACTTCGCCCCCGGATTTCTCTCACTGTAGCCTCTGTCGACCTCGGGACTTGGTTCCAACCGGTTCCGAACGTTCTATCTGACGAGAAGGCTCGAGTTGTAACGACAAATAGACAGGACGAAGGATGGCCCGAAATCCCCCAATGGCGCTAAGTACTTCAAGGTGCGCAGCGAGGCTGGCAGCTCGAACGCAAACGTCGTCGCATATCCTTCTCTTTCCCCTTCAAAACCGCGTTGTCCGGTCATGAGCGGTGACAGAAAATGATAAACCACCCAATGTCGATAACCCTGTATGTTGCGGGAGAGCCGGGATATATATCCACAATCGCACAACTGATTCCGAACAGCATCCATGAGGTTCGACGGATGTCCTTCTCACCGATCGAGGACGAAGATCCCCAACTTGACTTCACTGTACGTAAACAAGAGGCAACGGAGTACGATACAGAGTGCATGAACAAGTGCAACGGGTTTCTCTCCCTCAGGACGACACACCAGAGCGTATGAAGGTCCTTGAAACTCTTTCGTTGTAGTTCGACGGCGGCCTACACACGACCTACATTAAAGTGAGGGAATCAAGTACGCAATCTCCAGCCCACCACGAGCACATATGATGCAAAACATAGAATGCGACATCCCGGCCATCGACAGAAACTCAAACACTGCACTCCATTCTTCCCACTTTCTTCCTAAACATAACCGGTGATTTGGATTTCCCTCAACGACTAAATGGGGTCTCAAAGGACGCTCAGAAACTTCAGACTTTTTCCCCTTCTCGACCGAGGTCACAGCGTTCGTGGGGGTCGACGGGGGGTTGGCTCTGGTGTGGGCCTGAACTCTGAGAGTGAGAAACGAAGGCGCGGATCGACCTGCGAGGAGCTGGAAGCTGAGGAGGGTGGCGGATGTTTGGAGAATCCCCAACACCGTGTGTTGGCTGAGACCCTCACAAAGCTTTGCGGTTGCGCGGCACAGGAGAGAAAACCCAAACGCGCTTGTTTGTAGTTGTTGTGGCCAGAAGGCTCTGTTCCGTCAAGCGCTGCCTTCGTTAATCTCGCCGCTCAAGTTCAGGCGCTGCCTCCGTAAACTACTGGTGAGCGGAGCAGTTCATCCTCCGTTATCATTATGGCAACTGACAACTCCAGGTTTCTCAAAATACAGAAGGTCGAGACTCGGAAATTAACGCCAGATTGACACGGTTCCCAGCTCATTTTCTCCTGGCTCGAAGTCCCCATACAGAGTGGCAGCGGGTATAGCCAGGCTGGCGCTATTTCCCTCTGGTCCTTTCACACCACCTTACCCCACACAAGGCTACAGGCCGCACACACAGACAGCCCACCACATCTTCAAGGTGGGAACTCCCCGATCCATAACAGCATCCGTGTAGGTTGACCCAACGCAGATGAGTGAAGCGGACTCGACGGCGTTGGCCCTGGTCGGAGAGCGTTTGTGCGTGTTTTTCTTTTTGCTTCTCACAATAAAGTCCTTGGTTCGATGAGCTTCTCTAGGTTTATGTTCAAGGTGGTGTTTTTCAAATCCCGAATGCCTGTGCGGGGACGGAGCAAATATTAACTTATGTACGACTTCACGCAGGTGTGTACGACTTCCGCGAACTGCCTGTGGATGTACGACTACCTCTTGACACTTGGAGATGAGGTCCGGTACCCCTCCATTTTTTGCGACTGAGTGTCACGTTCTGACCGATGCACAGATAAAGTACGCTTGGTCTGGAAAGAGAACCTGGAGTGAGTCTACGCCCACCTCTTCCCAATGTCTAACAACTCACACGGTCGTTCAACAGTATTCGTGCTGTTCATTGCTGTATGACATCCCAAGTGACCCAAGTTGTAACGCGTGTGACGGTGCTGTAGAGTAGGTACACCCCCATATTATACCTCACCTGGATCAACATCTCCATGTTTAGTTACACGAAGTCTGTGAGTCCTCATCCACGGTGCCACTCCGATACCATGATCCTGATAGTTCCTATAGTTGTGCGTCCCCACCTCTTTTACCCATTGCATCTCCACCGCCGATCCTCACCCTGCCCGATAACTCGACAGTTGCCAAAAGACCAAGTGGGTGCTGGTATTTTACGTGGTGATAATCACCGCTCTTGCACAAATGGTGATTGCGTTAAGGTACGACTACTCTCCGGATCGGAACGAACTCATGTTGGAATTGAAAGTGTTTTAGGGTTTATGGTGTGACCGGGAGGAACAGATTGCTTGGCGGTGCACTGTTTGTCGTGATTTCCGCCCAGCTCTGCCTTGGAATTTATTTTGTCACCAGGGCTGCGATTAATCCAAGTAAGTTCCTTACCCGCTTGCTTGTTCGTGTGCGGACTCATTCGGCCTCTAGTCCAATCTGTGCCAGAGATAGATTTAGACCCGTTCAAGGTCTGCTTTTACAAACGGTGGCGGCTCGGGGAGATCCTTTTCAACAATTTCATGATTGCTTTCGGTATGCTCTCACTCTCCAACCTCCAACATAACCTCACCATGGGGGCTCTGATGCACCTCATACTCCCTACATCGTGGCACCGCAGATCTTCTTGCGTTCGTGATCATTTTTGTCACAGCCAAGAGACGAGGGGCAACTAGATATCCGGGCATTCCGACCATACTGGATACGATTCGGCGAGACGCAACGTTATACTTCATACTCATGTTTGCCGGTCAAGTGTTGTACGAGATGTTCTTGTTTTTTGCTCCGGTAGGTGATACTTGATACGTTCGAGGGTGCTTGACCGCGTTGTGCTCACCCTGCGTGCATTTTAAGGAGGAAATTCAGCTTATGCCCGGGATGTAAGTTTCCTTCTTCCTTGACCTCGAAGCGACTCCTGAAGTGATGGACATCAACTTGTGTCCCATAGGGCAGCCATGGTTATCATCCCGATCATGGTGTCACGCCTCATGCTTTCGTTGAAGAGAGCTGCCATCGAACCGACTTTGCCGTGGTCTCTTGCAACCATGACGTTATCCAGTCATGGTACGGGAACGAGACCGGGGGTCGGAACCCTCCACTTCGTATCACGCACATTCGATGTATCGCACGGAATTCCCAGGACTCTCACTCCACCGGATGAGGAGGATGTAGAGCTCGAGTCTATGTCTTGATTGTTTCGGGATCGCAGGTCACTGCAACTACATCAGTTCTAGCTATCTTTCTCTTCCCTCTGGGTCTCCTCGTCCACGTGGACTAGCGGATCGCATGTGGGTGACTACGCCGATCTCCAAGAAAGCGTACAACCGCTGTCCGATCGTTGTAGGACACCACGGACAATAGTCGACCACTCACAACACTAGACACCATCACACTCATCGTAGAAGGATACTATTAGTCGAGACTTATTCCTTAACATCTAAAGACTTCCACATCGCGTACACCAACGGAAATGAACAATTGAGTGCCAAGGTGACACCGACACAGGATGTAGGCGGGGTCACAGTCCTCTCGACCCCGTAATTTGCAAAGTTGGCTGAGCTTCGAGCGAAATGGCCGTGGCGTCGTGGTTCCAGATGCGCAGTTGGGACAATATCCGTGGCCCGACACAACGGATGGGGTCTTGATGATTCCCTTAAAAGACTCTAAGTAATTGTTTGTACGCGGGTATAGCCCTGTAAAAAGTCACCCAGTTTGTCGAGATGATCTTAAGACTGTACCTCTGGTCCGGAGTTGCTCCTTGGGATGATGATGATCCCCAACCTTTTCGACGCTCATCGTTCATCTGATTCTCCAGCGCAGAAGCGGAGCGAGCTATGGAATCACAACCACCTCGAGAAGGTTGAACCACGCCCGACCCAACTGTAGGTGTATACGGGCCAGTTCTCCATTTCTGTGAGTACTTCCCGGCCCAGGGAGGAGGGCGCAACTAGGGGTTTGCTCACAATGCATGGCGTGACATAGTTCCTGGTAACCCCCCCAAATATAAGTCCTCGACATACCCACCAGAGATCTGGGACTGTGAATTTACGTTCCAATTTTGTGCGTGTGTGCGGATGAGTCTTACCCAGAGGTTGCAATGTGACCAACCCGTGTTTTGGGCGTCCATGAGCTTCGGTTCAAGGCCATGACCACCATCGCGACGACGATGGCTATGAAGGTCGTCAACGGTCCCGGCCTACTAACAACCGGTCGGGATCTTTCCAAACGTGACGTTCGCGAGCACACTGACCCAAAATGGACCGATATACAAGACCTTAGCTTCAAGCGGCATCTTTGCGAAAGGGGACAGGACAAACCTGAAGACCACTCGCCGTGAGTTGTGAATTATGGAGAGACCTTGAAGGATGTCGGAAAAGGCGTGGACGATGCATGTCATGACAAAGTGGCCGCTCGTTGTATTAGGGTTCGGGTTCTTCCTCATGGCGTTTGTTCCGCACCGTTTTCTCTGCTATCTCGAGCTTCGACCATGGATGCGAATTCGCAACGACGGAAACATCAGGGTGGTGCTCTCTCTGGAGGCCACGAATGTTGCGGAGGAGAGGGCTGGTGTCGCATCAGTTAAGGTTGCATTTGGTTCCGTCGGTGCCCGCTTTCTCCTATCCTGCGGCGAAGAGCTTCCCGTTGACGTTTATGTAGGACTCGGTGATCAAAAAAGCGGATTATGTCGAACTAGGGCTAGCTTGCGCAGAGGTCTGTGAAGCCCTCGACCGGGGGATGAACGGAAGACGAGAGGATCAGATCAGTCAGCCGGTGTTGGAGGCGATTGAGCGATTGACAACGTGAGTTGAACCAGCGATCCATATGCCGTGCAACTCACTTACCAGGCTCTCAATCGCAGAACAGTTGCCGAGATCCAGAGAAACGTCGACGGGTTGGACAAACGAAACAGGATCTCTCGCTTTATCCACGCGAAGAACGACAAAGACACGATTGCCGCCTGGAGGTTGGACCTCAATAGGATCCTTCATGTCTTTAACGTACGTTTCATCACTTCTGCGCTAACATCGCTAAGCGTCCGATTTCAGACCGAACTTGCAATAAGCACACATGTGATAGTTTCCGACGTCCACCTAGGTGTCGCAAACACACACACTATCGTTTCTGACGTTCATCAGGGTATCGTGAACACCCATGCCATCGTCTCCGACATCCATCGTGAAAAGTCAGGAAGTAAGCGAAGATAAGGATCGGTTGGTGGGTGTCACTCGTACTCCGTCCATCACCGAACGAACGCTTATCGTTGCCCAGACTCAACCCAGGTCAGCACTCTCAGCTACCGGTGGATGTAGTATCTTAAATTTGTATCTAGCGCACCTGGTGAATCGCCTCCCCCGCCACCGAGGGCCTGCTTCGGACGCCAAGAGTTGATCGAGGACATCGTTGACCTCGCCGAACGCCTCACTCCAATCGCTCTCATCGGTGCCGGTGGGATTGGCAAGACTTCCATCGCTTTGACAGTCCTCCACAACGATCGCATCAAAGAACAGTTCGGCGTCGACCGTCGATTCATCCGCTGCGACCAATTCCCTGCCTCGCTCCCTCACTTCCTTCACCGGCTCTCGGAGGTCATTGGTGCAGGCGTCAAAAACCCTGAGGACCTGACTCCTCTACGTCCATTCCTATCCTCAAGGCAGATGATCCTGTTCCTCGATAATGCTGAATCCATTCTTGACCCGCAGGGGGCGGACGCTCGGAAGATATATGGCGTGGTGGAGGAGCTGACCCACTTCAGTGGCATTTGCCTCGGCATCACCTCCCGGATTTTTACTATTCCCCCACATTGCAAGCGACCAACCATCTCCACGTTGTCAATAGAGTCCGCATGCGACATCTTCTATGGAATCTACGATAATGGCGGACGGTCCGATATTATCAGCGACCTGGTCAGGCGGTTAGACTTCCACGCGCTTTCGATCACATTACTCGCTACCGTCGCATCGCACAACGTATGGGATTACGATCGATTGGCAAGGGAATGGGATGCGCACCGCACGCAGGTACTTCGGACGGATTACAACGAGAGCCTGGCAGCAACCATCGAACTTTCGCTCGCTTCACCGACGTTCCGCAAACTTGGCCCCGACGCCCGCGACCTGCTTAGTATCATTGCCTTCTTCCCTCAAGCCATCGACGAGAATCTCGACTGGTTGCTTCCCACCCTCTCCGACAAAAAGAACATGTTTGACAAATTCTGTGTTCTTTCCCTGACGTATCGAAGCAATGGTTTTGTCACCATGTTGGCGCCGCTCCGAGACTACCTCTGTCCAAAAGGTCCGGAGTTCTTCCCGCTCCTCCACACGACCAAGAAACATTACTTCCACAAATTGTCGGTTGAAGTTGATCCCAGCAAGCCTGGGTTCGAAGAGGCGCGGTGGATCGTGTCGGAGGATGTGAACGTCGAGTACCTGCTGGACGTCTTCACATCCGTTGATGTAAACTCGGATGATGTCTGGCCAGCCTGTGCTAATTTCATGGGACACCTCTTCTGGCACAAAAATCGTCTGGTTGTGCTAGGGCCAAAGATCGAAGGACTCCCCGATAACCATCCCTCCAAGCCAGAATGTTTGTTCAACCTCTCACGATTATTTGACTCGGTTGAAAATCACGCGGAGAACAAACGACTCCGTACCCACACATTGAAGCTCTGGAGGGAGCGGGGGAACGATATGAAGGTCGCCCAATCGTTGAGGTTCCTATCCTACACAAACCGGATGCTAGGCCTCCACGAGGAAGGGATATCACAGGCAAATGAGGCGTTGGAGATTTACGAACGGCACAATGATGTGTGGGGACAGGCGGAGTGTTTACGAATGCTCGCTCGGTTGTTGAGCGAGGGTGGCCAACTCGACGCTGCGGAAACGGCTGGATCCCAAGCAATTGATCTCTTCTCAAAGACCAACGACCAATTCAACATCTGCCAATGTCACCGTGCCCTTGGCGATATATACCAGTCCAAGGGCGAGGTAGAGAAGGCCATCAGCCACTTCAAGTCAGCCCTTAAAATTGCGTCTTCTTCGAACTGGGACGACTAGCTGTTTTGGAGTCATTACTCCCTGGCGGAGCTGCTTTCCAATCAGGGGAGGTTCGGTGACGCATACGTTCACATCGAACACGTCAAATCGCACGCGGTCATTGGCCCATACTATTTGGGCAACGCGATGGAACTGCAGGCTTGGTGTTGGTATGAAGAACGTAGGTTTGAAGAGGCAAAGTCAGAGGCTTTGGGCGCTGCCGAAGTTTTTGAGAGGCTTGGGGCTGCGAAGGATCTAGAGCGATGCAGAGCACTCCTCCGGGTTATTGAAAAGAAAGTGACAACTCCGGTTATCTCTGATGAATAGGATTTCAACGGTGAGTTCCTGAAACGGTGCCACTTCTTATGTCCATTAACTCTCCATTCTCAGCTCGGGGTATCGGATGTTCCCTCACAAGTCTATTCAGACGTGTCCCTCTACAGATGATCAATCCCGTGTCTGGGCGGATTACATTCCCAATCATGAGCAAGCTCATGCCCAATGTCCTTTGTATATATAGGTGCATGTATGACACTACAACCGGATGTAGTTCAACGATTATTCCAAACTTCAATAGTGTTCGCTCCATTCAAAAAACGACACCGAGGCGCGAGGGCTGTTAGATCCTTCGCTACATCGTCGTAAAGATCGGCGACTTGGGAGAAGATACTCGTCGGACTCTTTCAGGTTAACGTTGTCTTCGAGACACCACTTCGGCTTGGCGTCATCGGGGAGCTGAAAAACCTCCTTGATAACCCGGACGACATCATCTACCTTCTCCTTAGGAACTCACTGCCCGTGGTTCGTTTTCAGCTCGGATTTAGAGCGGACATGCCCGCAAGTGATGCCCTCCTCGGGTAGAAGACCGCGCCGTTGGCCGAGGTGAGGTAGCACCAAAGTCCGTAACATGAGAGAGCTCTTCGTAGTGCTGAGTTCGTCCGGGTTTCCTAGGTCCTTACTACAAAATCGGATAAACTCTTTGGGGATCACGACCCAAAACTCAGTCCGGGAGGGTAGTATCCAAATTTTTGAACGGGTTCGTATGATAGAGGAAGCCTTTTGAACGGCTCATTCCTTAACCTATACGATAAAAGTAAGGGCTAGCCCGATACTATCAGATACGCCAGGCCTGAAACGTGCGGAAGAACGCACCTCAAATGTTGATCTCGACAAATTGATTCCACCCGTTCTCTCGAACGCAGTGGCTCGACTTGAGCCTCCTAATCCTGATCCCGTCCCTGGTGAAAATGTCGGTTGTCACTGTGCGTGGTGAATGGGAAGAGAATATGAAGAGGTGAACGACGCAAGTTCAAAACGTTGGCTTACATATACTTAGAGGAGCTCTGCTAGAACGAAGATATGCTCCTGGTACTACGGACATTCACCCAGTTAGTGTGAGCCAGGACGAAGCGCTGAAGCGGGAGACCGAGTTGGAGATAGATAGCGAGCTCAGTGCACGAAGAACGAAAAAGTCAACGCTGAGGAACTCGAAAAATCTGGCTACATCTTGTATCGGGTGAAGGCAAAAGATGAGATGCCTGAGGTAGGCGAAAGTCAAAATATGAGTACTCGTACAAGACATGCAAAACATTGTGAGTAAACAATAAAAGGTGTGGGAGTAGTGAAAATTCGCCGTAAATGCCTGGAATGTCCTGACAATCGGAACAGATACAAGAGAATGGATGGTTTGTTCCTTGCGAGAATAGCGGACGGTCATCAGGGTCTGCTACGCTGGTTTCCCTAAGCCCGTGGAGCCGCGATGATTAGGACCTTTCCCTTGATTACGAAGTAACGCTACCAATCAGACTCCCAGGCCTCCTTGTATCCAGGTGCGGATTTCAAGTCGAGGTCCGCGGTGTTCATCCGGGGTTCTATCGTTGGTACGTCGTAAGCTGAGTCGTTCAATACACTGCTTTGATGCTCATTGAGCAGCGCAAGTGGGAAAGGTTGGTCGAGAGAGAAAGGCACGGATGTAGAGGTTTCGTGGACGAATCCCCTTTCTTGCACCAGATGTTCAGTCAACCCTTTCGCTACGACCCAACGGTCGGGTTATCCAGGACCGGGAGAGCCGGGATATATATCACAATCGCGCAACTGATTCCGAATGGCATCCAAGAGGATGTACTTCTCACCAATCGAAAACGAAGATCCCCAACTTGACTTCTTCGCCATGCACAAACAAGAGGCAGGAGAGTACGATACAGAATGCATGAACAAGTGCAACAGGTTCCTCTCCCTCAGGACGACATACCAGAGTGCATGAAGGTCATTGAAACTCTTTCGTCGAAGTTCGATGGCGGCCCACGTACGACCTGCATTGATGTGAGGGAATGAAGTACACAATATGTAGCTCAGCACGAGCACATATGATGCAAAACATAGAACGCGACATCCCAGCCATCGACAGAGATGTACCCGAATAATCAGCAGCGTTGTCCTTTGCCTCCAGGGTCTCACAACTCTGCACTCCATCCTTCCCACTTTCTTCCTGAAGAAAGTCCGTAACCGGTGATTTGGGCACACCTCAACGCCCAAATGGGATCTCAAAGAACCCTCAGAAACTTCAGACTTTTTGCTCTTCCCGATCGAGATCACAGGGTTCGTGGGGGCCGACGGGGGGGGCTGCCTCTGGTGTGGGCTTGAGCTCTGAGAGTGAGAGACGAAGGCGCAGATCGCGAGGAGCTGGAAGCTGAGGAGAGTCATGGATGTCCGGAGAGTCTTCAGCATCATGTACACAGGGCTTTGCGGTTGTGCGGCACCAGAGGGAGAACCAGAACACGTTTGTTTGTAGTTATTATGGCCAGCAGGCTCTGCTCCGTCAAGCGCCGCTCAAGTTCAGGCGCTGTTTCCGTAACCCTCTGGTAGGCGGAGCAGCTCATCCTCCGTTGTCTTCATGGCAACTGACACCTCCAAGCTTCTCAAAATACAAAAGGTCGAGACTCGGGGGTTTGACGCCGAATTGGCAGCTTCCAATCCATTCCCTCCAAACTCAAAATCCCCACACAAAATGGCGGCGGGACACCCAGGCTTGCACCATTTCCCTCTGGTCCTTTCACACCACCTTATCCCACACAAGGCTACAGGTCGCACGCATATAAACAACCCACTGCGTCTTCAAGGTGGGAACTCCCTGATCTGCGACCGCATTCGTGTAGATTGATCGACACAGATGAATGGAACGGACTTGACGGCGTTGGCCTCGGCCGGAGAGCATTTGTGCGTGTTTTTCTTTTTGCTTCTCACCGTAAAGTCCTCGGTTTGATGAGCTTCTCTAGGTTTGCGTTCAAAGTGAGGCTTTTCAAAACTCGAATGCCTGTGCGGGGACGGAGTAAATGTTAATTTGTATACGACTTTGCACAGGCGCATACAACTTCCGTGAACTGCCTGTGGATGTACGACTACCTCTTGACACTTGGAGACGAGGTCTGGTACCCCCCCATCTTTTGTAACTGAGGTCACATTCTGACCGATGCACAGATAAAGTACGCATGGTCTGGAAGGAGAACCTGGAGTGAGTTTAGGTTCACCTCTTCCCAATATCTAACGACTCACGTTCGTTCAATAGTATTCGTGCTGTTCATTGCTGTATGACATCCCAAGTGACCCAAGTTGTAACGCGCTTGACGGTGCTATAGAATAGATACACCCCCGCATTATACCTCGTATGGGTCAACGCCTCCATGTTTAGTTACACAAAGTCTGTAAGTTCTCATCGAAATCCACGATGCCACCGCGATGACATGATACTGAGAATTCCTGCAGTTGTGCGTCCTCACTCCCTTTACACGTTGCGTCTCCACCGCCGATCCTCACCCTGCTCGATAACTCGACAGTTGTCAAAAGACTAAATGGGTGGTAGTGTTCCATGTGGTGATAGTCACCGTTCTTGCACAAATGGTGATTGCGTTAAGGTCCGACCACCCTCTCCGGATCGAAACGAATTCATGTTGGAATTGAAAGTGTTTTAGGGTTTATGGTGTGACCGGGAGGAACAGATTGCTTGGCGGTGCACTGTTTGTCATCATTTCCGCCCAGCTCTGTTTTGGAATTTATTTTGTCATTAGAGCTGCGATTAATCCGAGTAAGTTCCTTACCGTTTATTCGTTCGTGTGCGGACTCATTCGGCCTCTAGTGCGGTCAGTGCCAGAAATAGATCTAGACGCGTTCGAGGTCTGCTTTTCCAAACGGTGGCGGCCCGGGGAGATCCTTTTCAACAATCTCATGATTGCTTTCGGTATGCTCTCACTCTGATCTCCAACACAATCTCACCGCGGGGACTCTGATGCACCCCATACTCCCTACGTTGTGGTACCACAGATCTTCTTGCGTTCGTGATCATTTTTGTCACAGCCAAGAGACGAGGGTCAGCCAGACACCCAGGGATTCCGAGCATCCTGGATACTATTCTGCGGGACGCAACCTTATACTTCATACTCATATTTGCCGGTCAAGTGTTGTTCGAGATGTTCCTGTTTTTTGCTCCGGTAGGTGGTATTTGATACGTCTGAGGGTTGTTGATTGCGTTGTACTCATCTTACGTGCATTTGAAGGAGGGGGTTCAGCTCATGCCTGGGGTGTAAGTTTCCTTCCTTGATTTCGAAGCGACCCTTGGAGTGACAGATATCAACTCACGTCCCATTAGGGCAACGATGGTTTTCATCCCGATCATGGTGTCACGCCTCATGCTTTCGTTGAAGAAAGCTGCCATCGAACCGACTTTGCCGTGGTCTCTCGCAACCATGACATTGTCCGGTCATGGTACGGGAGCGAGACCGGGGGTCGGAACCCTCCACTTCGTATCACGCACATTCGATGTATCGCACGAAATTCCCAGGACTCTCACCCCACCGGATGAGGAGGATGTAGAGCTCGAGTCTATGTCCTGATTGCCTCGGAACCGCAGGCCACTGCAACTACATCAGTTCTAGCTATCTTTCTCTTCCCTCTGGGTCCCCTCGTCCACGTGGACTAGCGGACCGCCCGTGGGTGGCTACGCCAATCTCCAAGAAAGTGCATAGCCACTGTACGATCGTTGTGGGACGCCGTAGACAATGGGTGACTATCCGTAACGCTAGATACTATCATATCAATCGTAGAAGCGGGTGCCATTAGTCAAGATTTATTTCTCAATATATAAAGACTTCTACATCGTGTACATCAATAGAAATCAGTGTTGTGTCCGCCAATAGCTGGCCACATAAATTCCACTGGCCCGGCCAAATCTTGGCGAATGGTCGTGATTTGGTCATCGCTTTCTGAAATTTCCATGGTGTGATTTTCTCGCGTCCTATACACAAGTAGCGCGAAAAGAACTAAGGGAGTGTCCGGAAATCGGTTTGGGGCACAAGACATTTGTACAGGCACGGTATTTCAGACATTTAGAGTGAGAATGTCACCTGCCGTGTCATCGATTGCCACCTCAGCTCCCTCCTCACCGGGTAAATCTACTGGATGCAGATTGTAAACTTCCAACTCGTCGTTCAGGCTACGGTGGCCTGTCCTCTGTTGGTCTGCCGGGGTGGTCAGGTCAATGTCCCCAAGCTTTATGATATCCAGCTCCCCTTGTTGGATAAATTGGTTGACAATCGTATTCAAAAATCGAGTAGATTGGTCATCTGTAGGTGTCCTCGGCGTTTGACTCAACTGCAGAATTTGAAGTGTCTGGATTGGAAAAAGTTCCTGGTGGGCCATTGGGCGTGGATGAAGTCAGGGGGGTCTAGGATACTTCTGCAACGTTGCTAGATTAGGCAGAAGAGGACAATGGTGGGGGAGGTCTATACTTTATACATCCCTCTCATCAAAAAATACCGTTGGCCGGCAGGTAAGACCGAGGTCACCGAAGGGCCAACGACCAAATTGCTTCATGGCTATAGCTAGTGGCATCGCTTAGCTTTAGCTTCTAGCATTATGTTCACGGCCAGCGGCGGTCCAACGCTGATGGAAATGGTCAATTGAGCGCCAAGGTGACACCGGCACAGGATGTAGGCGGGGTTGCGGATGTCAGGTGCCCCGGTTGCAGTCCTTCCGACCCCATAATTCGTAAAGTTGGCTGGGTTCCGAGTGAAGTGGCCGTAGCGTTGTGGTTCCAGATACGCAGTTGGGGACAGTATTCTTGGTCCGATGCAACGGATGGGGTCCCGATGATCCCCTTAAAAGACTCTAAATAATCGTTTGTACGCGGGTATAGCCTTGTGGAAGGTCACCCAGTTTGCCGAGATGATCTTAAGGCTGTACCTCTGGTCCAAAGTTGCTCCTCGGGATGATGATGATCCCCAACATTTTTGACGCTCATCATTCATCTGATTCTCCGGTGCAGAGGCGGAGCGAGCTATGGAATCACAACCACCTCGAGAAGATTGAATCACGCGACCCAACTATACGTGTATACGGGCCAATTCTCCATTTCTGAGTATTTCCCGGCCCAGGGAGGAGAGCGCGACTAGGAGTTTGCTCACAATGCATGGCGTGACCTAGTTCCGGGTAACCCCCGGGCCATATTAACGACTTTCTCGTGTTCCGGTCAAGCGAGCAATAGTGGGGGGAAATTAAAGTGAGTACTAGTCGGCCCTCTGACAGGCCACAATATTAGAAACGACCGGAATTCCAGTGAATCGATTGGACAAGCAACCAAATGTGAGTCCTCAGCATACCCACTAGAGATTCGGGACTGTGAATTTATGTTCCAATCTTACGTGCGTGTGTGCGGACGAGTCTTACCCAGAGGTTGCAATATGTGACCAACCCGTGTTTTGGACGTCCATGAGCCTTTAGTTCAAGGCTATGGCCACCACTGCGACGATGACGGCTATGAAGGTCGTCAACGGTCCCGGCCTACTAACAGTTGGTTGATATCTTTCCAAACGTGACGTTCGCAAGCACACTGATCCAAAATGGACTGACTCTATACAAGATCTTAGCTCCAAGCGACATCTTTGTGAAAGGGGACAGGACAAACCTGAAGACCGCTCGCCGTGAGTTGTGAATTATGGAAAGATGTCGGAAAAGGTGTGGACGGTGCATGCCATGAATGATGACAAAGTAGCTGCTCGTTAGCGTTTCTATTAGGGTTCGGGTTCTTCCTCACACCATTTGTCCCGCACCGTTTTCTCCCAACTACCTCGAGCTTTGACCATGGATGCAAATTCGCAACGACGGAAACATCAGGGCGGTACTATCTCATCACTGAACGCAGCCGTGGAGGCTACGAATGTTGCGGAGGAGAGGGCTTGTATCGCATCAGTTAAGGCCGCATTTAGCTCCGTCAGTGCTCTTCTGGTGATAATTAGGGTATACTTTCTTTTATCCTGCGACGAAGAGCTTCCGGCTCACGTTCATCTAGGACTCAATGATAAAAAAAGCAGATTATGTCGAACTAGGACTAGCCTGCGCAGAGGTCTGTGGAGCCCTCGACCGGGGGATGAACGGAAGACGGGAGGATCAGATCAGTCTGCCTGTGTTGGAGGCGATTGAGCGATTGACAACGTGAGTTGAACCAGTGATCCATATGCCGTGCAACTCACTTACCAGGCTCTCAATCACAGAACAGTTGCCGAGATCCAGAGAAACGTCGACGGGTTGGGCAAACGAAACAGGATATCTCGTCTTTTCCACGCGAAGAACGATAAGGACACGATCGCCGCCTGGAGGTTGGACCTCAACAAGATCCTTCATGTCTTCGACGTACGTTTCATCACATCTGCATTAAAATCACTAAGCGTCCGTCTCTAGGCCGAACTTCTAATAGACGCACATGCGATCGTTTCCGACGTCCAACGTGAGGTTTTAAACGCTCGTTTCCGACGTTCATCAGGGTGTCGTGAACACCCATGCCATCGTCTCCGACATCCATCGTACAATCGTGAAAAGTCAGGAAGCAAGCGGTGATAAGGATCAGTTGGTGAGTGTCACTCGTACTCCGTCCATCACCGAACGAACGCTTATCATCGCCTAGACTCAACCCAGGTCAGCATTCTCAGCTACAAATGGATGTAGTATCTTATACTTGTATCTAGCGCACCTGGTGAATCGCCTCTCCCGCCGCCGAGGGCCTGCTTCGGACGCCAAGAGTTGATCGAGGACATCGTTGACCTCGCCGAACGCCTCTCTCCAATCGCTCTCATCGGTGCAGGTGGGATCGGCAAGACTTCCATAGCTCTGACTGTCCTCCACAACGGTCGCATCAAGGAGCGATTTGGCGTCAACCGTCGATTCATCCGTTGCGACCAATTCCCTGTCTCGCTTCCTCACTTCCTCCGCCGCCTCTCAGAGGTCATCGGCGCGGGCGTCGAAAACCCTGAGGACCTGACTCCCCTACGTCCATTCCTGTCCTCAAGGCAGATGATCCTGTTCCTGGACAATGCTGAATCCATTCTGGACCCTCAGGGGGCGGACGCCCGGAAGATATACGCCGTCGTGGTGGAGCTGAGCCACTTCGACAACATTTGTCTTGGCATCACCCCCCGGATTTCTACTGTTCCCCCACACTGCAAGCATCCGGTCATCTCCGCGTTGTCGATGGAGTCGGCATGCGATATCTTCTATGGCATCCATGATAATGGTGGACGGTCCGATATTATCAACGACGTTGTCAGGCGGCTAGACTTCCACGCACTTTCGATCACGCTACTCGCTACCGTCGCGTCGCACAACATGTGGGATTACGATCGATTGGCCAGGGAATGGGATGTGCACCGCACACAGGCGCTTCGGACGGACTACGACGAGAGCCTTGCGGCAACGATCGAACTTTCACTCGCTTCGCCGACATTCTGCAAACTTGGCCCTGATGCCCGGGACCTGCTTGGTGTCATCACCTTCTTCCCCCAAGGCATTGACGAGAATCTCGACTGGCTGTTTCCCACCCTCTCCGACAAAAAGAACATGTTCGACAGATTCTGTGTTCTTTCCCTGACGTATCGAAGCAATGGCTTCGTCACCATGTTGGCGCCACTCCG
>MU118021.1:76610-96429 GCA_014904855.1 Thelephora ganbajun
CAACCGATCCCGTGTCTGGACGGATTCCATTCCCAATCATGAGCACGCTCGTGCCCATATACCCTTTGTATATATAGCTACATTGTGATTCAACGATTGTTCCAAACTTCAACGGCATTCGCTCCATTCAAAAAACGACACCAAGGGGCGAGGGCTGTTAGCTTGAGAAGGGCACCGCTTGCTTGGAGCGGACATACCCGCAGTGATGCCCTCGGGCGAAAGAACGCACCGTTGGTTGAGGTAAGGTAGCACTAAAGCCCGCAACGTGAAAAAGCTCTTCGTAGTCCTGAGTTCGTCCAGGTTCCTTAACTTCTTTTCACGGGCTACCCTACGAAGCTGGGTAAACCCTTTTGGGATCGCGAACCCAAAACTCGGTCTGGGAGGGTAGTGTCCGAGTTTTTGAACGGGCTCGCATGGCAGAGGAAGCTTTTCGAACGGCTCATTCCTTAACACGTACGATATATGTAAGGGCTAGTCCGATGTCAGATATGCCAGGTCCGAAACGCGCGGAAGGACACACCTCAAATGTTGATCTCGACGAGTTGACTCTACCCGTCCTCTTGAACGCAGTGGCCAGACTTGAGCCTCCTAATCTTGATCCTGTCCCTGGTAGAAATGTCGGTTATCGTTGCGTGTGGCAAACGGGAAGAGAATACGAAGGGTGAACGGCGCAAGTTCAAAACGTTGGCTTATACACTTAATGGAACGAATACGTACTTCTAGTGCCACGGACATTTCCCCAGTTGGTGTGAGGCGAAACGGGAGGCCGAGCTAGAGATACATAGCGAGCCCAGTGCACCTCCACCTTCCACCCTCCTACCTCTTTCCCTTCCGGCCGCCTCTCCTTGTATGCCAGTCGGCATGAGTTGACGACCTATTTGACACGGGCCACAGTTTCCCGACGCTGTAGAAAAGGAATGAAACGCAAGCTCGATTCAGGCTCGTAAGAGGAATGATTTCTCCTGAACATGTGCTACTTGATCGGTGTCAAGTCCAAGAGAGTATCCACATGCTTCGCTTCCAGTGATTAAGGCCGCCCCCAGTCCGATAAGATTATGCCGTCCCCCAGACCACCGAGATCATTTTGTTCCCTGCATTGAGGCGCGAACCTCGGAAACTATGCTGAACGATGGAGTATCCGAAGGTGACAGATTCCTCACGGTATCACGGACCCGGCGATGCGCCGTCGGGCCAGCCTCCAAGCCACATGCATGAACGACATGACCCTCAGTATAGACAGACTCGCAGATGAGTTCCGGACCGACGCGTCGTCTCGGAAGGAAGTTCTGGAGGCCACTGATGTCACAGCCTCACAAGCAATCTCCGGACGGTTCTGTTATTTCGGAGGGTTCGAAGGCCTACCGGTGTTGGTGTTCGGAAAGGGCGCTCGTGAGATGACTTCCTAGCGATTACGATGTCAATGTAGAAGGTGATGCCGAGGGCGGTGAGGCAAATGACGGCGCCCGCTTGCGACGATACCGCGACAGTCCGCAAATGGAGGAACGTTCGACCACTGCTTGCTCAATATCGCAGCATCAGAAGACTCGCATACGGAAGGTTTGAGGTTATAACAATCTCGGTGAGGGGACCATTCCACACGGGGGGGGGGACTACTGGGTCATCGGTTCATCGTCCGAAGCGCTGAGTCGGTTAAGGTTGAGGAGAATCACTCGAAGATAGGCTTCCGACCGTTCGCTGGAGTCTGGTCTGAGCTTCGCCTGGACGTCAATCAATGGTTCCTTCTCTCGAGGGTTACGGGGGACGATCACAGACGCCACCGAGTTTTAGTGCGGCACACCGAAAACTCATGTGGCCGGTCACTCGTCCTCAGCTTCCAATCATAGGGAGACGATGTCTTCTAAGTGGAAAAATTATGTCACTAACCGAGATCCAGCTCCTGCATGAAGCACTGAGGGCTCTGGTAAGCCCGTCTCGTAACACTTTGTTCGTTTAGAACTGCATTTGCTTAATACGGACCTCGACACTCTATTGCTGCTGTGCTCTGCAACTTTTCCCACCTTCACATATTTCGTCCTCCGGATACCAATACGCGTAATCCTGAGCCGAGTCGATATCATATCATCCGTTGGAGACCTTTTTTGGGGGGGAAGGGAGATAGTCAAGAACGTCAATAGTATATGCCGTCCTAAGCACAAGGAAAACGAAGAAGGTTCCTACGGGCCGCGCAAACACGTACGCATACAAACAGAGAGTTTCTGATCCACTCAAGCGTATACGTAGCACAACGCGCCTGCTCGGGTATCCATCACATCCCAGATAGAAACATCCTCCCAGAGTCCATCCCCAGGGATTTTGGAACTAAACTGCAAAAAGTCAAAGAATTAGGTTTACTATCCAGATACGAAGCCTCGATACTCTCAAGCAAGCACTTACGTTCAAGTAAGGTGGGGCTCCGGTTGGGAACTCAAAGAAAGCAGGGAATTCTCCGAACGCCGAGACGGATCCACCACCGAACGCGAACTTGTTCATAGGAAGCCTATTTTGCCAATCGTACCATAGCTTATCGACCATCTACACGGAAGCAAACGGCGCAAGTCAGTGTTCGGTGAGGATAAGAGAGGTGAAAAAAGAAATCACGAACCGCATGGTGCAGGAAGAAGATGGGATCGTTTGGAGTCCATTTCGCTCCCGCATAGCATTCCGGAGCCTCCCGGTCGTACGGGCAAAGACCACCCATATCACTGACAAATTTTGTCGGTATCAACAAGAGATAAAGCGTGATGGTGGATGCTCACCCCGAGACGATCAAATGAGCACCAGCGTGAGATCCCTGGTCGAGTAGCAAAGAGGTAAACAGGGGATCGCAATTGACCGTGAGGAATACGACTCACGCTAAGGCCTTCGAAGTAGGAGTGGAAACCGATGAAATCGCCATCGAAGCCACCGACCATGTGAACGACATTCTCCCGCGTCATGGTGGAGTTGGGCATAAAACTGGTCACGTTCAACATAAACCCTGAGAAGGCAGAGTTGGCGAACGGGAAGAGAGAGTAGTTGCGACGAATGTGGTGAGGGGAAGGATAGGCCCGTATCTGGTCTTTGAACCCTCCGGAGTAGATTTGGTAGTCGTTGGCTGGGTCACCCCAACGACCGAGTCCAGAAGGTGAATCGTCCCAGATGCTTGCGTTGTAGACGTCATGAGCGTCTGTGCAGAGGTTGGATTACAGAAATTAATTTGAGAAGGTGTGTTATGGAGATGAAAGGTTACGATACCTATGGTCCAATCCCAGTACGGTTGGGCCCCTTTGTAACCGCACTTCTTGACGAGAGAGTCTTCAAAGAACTGGACGTAGTACCTATGCCATGGGAGGAAGAAACCGGTATAATGGATCTATGATCGACGTTAACGGGATGAGAGGGAGAGAGCGCGCAGGGGCTAGACGGACGTCGAAATTCAAGTCCATATGGATATATGCGATATCTGCAATGCCCCTGATGAGCCGAGTCAGACGGGGAAGATGTCGAGACGAAAGATACCGTCATAAAAAGAACTTGCAGTGGAAACGGGTGGAATGAGAGAAACATCGGTAGGGACAGTGGGTTTCAGCTTCGGGTCGTGCGACAAAGTACCAAGACACTGAGAAGTGACCGTGAATACAGGGCGGGACACATGTGGCCGGCAGAGATTACTACATTCACGGCACCGATCCAGTCCTGCCTCTCGCGCTTGGAGAGTTGTCTCCATTCCTTTCGAACCTTGGGGATCAGACAAGGGGGGTTGGGTCGGGCAGCAGCGACGGACAAGACAAGCGAGCCGATAAACAAGAGACGAGCGAGAGTGGACAAGAGTTGGGCGGCCATTAGATGACGAGGGAACGAACTGGGAAGAGAGTCCGCAAGGAATATTGGTCGATTTACGGGCTGCTTTTATACGTTTTAGTCCATCGGTGCTGAGGGTGTCTGGGCCCGTGAATCGACCAACTTCTGCCTTTGCTAGGCAACCGAAAGAAAGGTTTTGGAAGTAGAAATCCCGCAGGTAGAATCCGTCTCGTCTTCCGGTCACCGGAATCGCGTATCCAACTTCTCAGTGTCCACGAACCAACACAGAGACATAGGGGGGACAGCAAACAAGCAGAGATCGATGTCCAAATAAAGCGAGCGTGGGAAAACAAACCAAACCCGGCTTTCGGTTCGGACTAGAACCTCCGAACAATCTTTTCAGTTATGGACACGAGCAGAAGCACAAAGAGAAAACGCGGCCCAGCCAAACCCCATCAGGTAAAGGTAGGTATTTCTCTCGAGTCCTCTTTCCCTTGACTCTCGTTGAAGATTACCTTCGTTCTCAGACTCAGCTCACTCCTGAACAAATTCTTCCCGGTAAACTTGTGCGCAGGCTTTTCGTTTTTTCGTCGCGTACGACAAGAGAGCGAACTTAACCTTACCACGGAAGCATCATAGCCTGCAAGAGTTCAGACGGTTGGCTAAACAGGCCAAGGTGAACGAAACCCAGATCATCGTCAAGAAACTCAAGTCTCTTCGTTCGTCGGATGATAAGAAAGGAAAGGCAAAAAATGATCCCACGGAAGCTCTGCAGGACTTGGAAGCTCAATTGATAGCCCTGAAGGTGTGTTACGTTCATCCGGAGGGAAATCCAGTCTTTTCACCATCTCCAGGCTCTGAATCTCGTACACTTCGCGGCTGCTGCCCTCATTCAGAAACTCAAGCACAACCGCACTCTCTCTGCCGACAAGACCGTATCGAAATTCATCTCTACAGAACTCCAACCCTCCCTTCCCCTCACTTATTATACAGTCGAGCCTAACAGCGCTGAGGGGAAAATCAGGAACCGTCTGACCAGTTGTAAATCCTTTTCTGGTCGGGCATCGGAACTGGTAACAGACCTCCAGGCTATCCTTGATCCTTCCGTCACCAAGTCCTCTAGTATCACCGCTAGCCATACGGCCACCGTCGACGAGGAGGAAGAAGATTCTGAGGATCAGGCTGGGGACGGAGAGGGAGAGGACGACTTCTTCGACCAAGCGGAATCCTCTGATGCTCATCTCAACGATGACGGCTGGGAGTCTGGCTCTATCCACTCACAACATGATGACCCTTCTACCGGGCAATGGACAATGTCAACTGGCTTCGGCTCCGAGTCTGGGTCTGAGCCTGAGCCGGGCTCAACGTCGGATGTAGATCCTCCAGGCCACTCAGGTCCAAAGACCCAATCAAAGGTGAAATTGAAGCCTAAATCAGTTTCGGGAGACGACAACAACGGGTCTTCCCTCGATTCGGATTCCCATTTTGACTCTGATAGCCCCCTTCACTCGTCGCTTGTCCAAGGGAAGGTCCCAAAGCCTTCTAGAGGAGCTGGAACTTCCACTTTCCTACCTTCCCTTTCGGTCGGTTATATCCCTGGGACCGGGGACTCTGATCCCGAAGGCGAGCTGGAAGCCATAGAAGGCAAGAACGAGAGGAAGAACCGCAGAGGTCAACGAGCTCGAAGAGCGTAAGTTCACCTCACTTTCACCTTCCGATGCAACCCCACTCATGAAATATCCTAGAATCTGGGAGAAAAAGTATGGAAAGGGCGCGAAGCATGTCGTCAAGCGACAGGAAGAGGAGACAGAAAAGAAGAGGGTTAAGGAGGAGAAGCGTCGTCAACGGGAGGCTACCGCCAAACGTCCTCACTGGGCTACGAAAAAGGTCTTTGAGCCTCCGAAGCAAACAGACTCGGGGTACGGAGGCCGAATTGCCGTAAAGTCTGGTGGTGGCAGTGGAGGTGGGAGAATGGATGGGCAGCCTTTGTTGAAGAAGCCGCGAAGAGAGGATAAGGCCCTACATCCATCGTGGGAGGCAAAGAAGAAAATGAAGGAGAAAGAGTCTGCTGCGATAATACCCCCAGCGGGGAAGAAGATCGTGTTCTAGGTTTCTGACCCTGGATTTCTCGTTCCTTATGTTACGGCGCGTTCACGTCGTTTCGTTCCACATTTCCGAAGTTTGGTCTGTCCGATGTGCATCGAAGGACACTAGTGCGGGCGGAAATTGTAATGAGGTATAAGGTGAAAATGCGTGGTTTTGTTAATAAATAAACCCAGGGCGCCTCATGCAATTTCACCACCAATTTTGAGGGGAGATACCGGATCTCCGACGGGAATCCATTACATTCTCCACTGTAATGGACGAATAATACCAATTACATGTATACCGTAGAACGAGACGGTGACCACGAAATTCATCTTTTCCTCTGCTGATCTCTCGAGAGATGCACTGTCTCTATCACTCTTGCAAGTTAGGAGCAAATACATGATAACGAGCGTGCGAACCAAGTGGAAGAACGCCGCCGTACACCCCAGTCGGTGAATGATATGCCCTCCAGATCATTGAATTCCGCGTGTGTTGGAGCCACAGATAGACTCTCGACGGGACACTCACAATTCAACGTGATTAAGGAAGTATCATAGGGTGCCTCAGCAAGGTGCGCGAGGATGCGGCAGGCGTGTTTATGAGCTGATACTCCCCGGACTTCGTGATCACTCTCACTTTTAAGAACTCGTTGAGTCGGCGACCGTTCACGTTCTTCTGTTGACTGTCGTACCCCACTGCGGAGATACCCCACGAGTGTATGTCTATGGTTAATTGCGACACTGAAAATTAACGAAGGGGGGAGCTTGAGTCGCTTAGGTAGCTCGTAGCTTAAAAGCATCGTAACGGTTTGCTGAAACCGCATCATTGGCCCACCTATCGCGCCTGACCATCGTGGAACACCTCACTCTATCGGAATACACACAAATCCGCTCCTTCGGAAGATCAGCGCGCTACCAAAACGACGAAATCCATTTTAATCACCGTCAGGTGCAATACACCAGTATCTTCAAACGCTACCATATCAGAGCGTCGCGGGTGAGGGCTGGGTCTAGTGTCACTACTAGAGGGGTTTCTGCAGCGTAGAAAGTCTTATCGCTACCTATTAGAAGAGACAAACCGGAGATTCTGGATAACCCACCGGAACATCGTGTCCCTTTGTGAGTTTTATGCACCATCACAGGACCCAGTGCAGCGACCAATGCACTGTGTATGCCGTGCTAACCGTCAGGGTGGACTGAACACCCAACGCACAAGGGGGCCAACCAGAACGTATCTTGCTTCTGGGCTCCCTGAGTGGTAGACCTACTCCGAGAGCCCCAACAGAGCCTAGGCAACAGGTAGGTGATTGAATGCGCTGTTTGACGGTGAAAACTGTGACGAGTGTTGACAACGGACGGATCAGGGACGGGAAAACCGTGATTTGGCGGAACGATTAGACAAGTACAAAGAACCAGGAAGAACGATAGAGTCGTATTCAGCTTTAGTTGGTCACTATATAGGGATTAGTATACACGTGAAAAGTGCGTCGAGTTCGTTTCCTTTTCAAATATCTCCAAACAGCCGTTTCCTAAACAGAACCCATTGGTTAGTCACACGCCAACTGCACAACGAGAGGCGTACAGTGAATCTGGAGCATCACTCAGAATTGTTGGTCTGCCGACCATCTCTCTCGTCCAAACATCTCTCATAAACCATCCGACGTGACCTACTGCACATCCGAGAAGATCCTGAGCGGCGGCTTTCCAGGTGCCGTTTACCATCCATGCGACTCCGACGAGGGCAAGAGGGAGGTAGGGGGCGGAAATTGTCACGAGACCAAAGAGGGATATGGGTGTGGACGGGTGGCGCCGAGACCAGAGGTAAATTGGGACAAAGGCAAGGGGGGAGGAAAGGAACGGGAGGTTCACAAGCGGGGAAAGTGCCTTCGGTAGAGGATATGTGAATTGTAAGTGAATGTGTGGTATGGCGGGCAAGATGGACCCACTAAGAGCATGACGGCGGACTGGAGGAGCAGCCAGAAGTAGTCTGCTTTCCGGTTCGCAAACGAGGACTCTTCTAGCATCTTGCTGTATCTCATACTGAAAAGCGATCAGCACGTCCTTTCAGGATCACCGTAACAGAGACACCGGAGGGCGTACAAGAAAAAGAGATGGAAGAAGAGCTCAAACGACAGCGGTCCAAAGTAAAAGAAATTGGTGACGGCTCTCCAAAACTGTAACGGTCACCACGTTTATTAGAATTCCAACGCCTAGAATCCTGCAAACGGCTTGCCTGAGCATTCGTAAAGGCCGACTTGAAACTGAAATACAGCTGCAATGGGGTGACCATTTCGATTTGCTGAGAGATCGGCAGGAGCGGACAAGGTTTCGGATGTGAGCCGCTGTGGTATAAGCGGAAACTAACAGGGGACGAAAACGTGCGTACCACAGCGACTGTAGTGAGAATGCATAGAATCACCCAACTTCTGGTTATCGGAGGAACATCCCTCAGCCAAGCGTCCATGACTTGCTAATAGAGGATGGGGGGTGAGGATGAGAGGTAGAGGTGAGCTGTTCGATCACCGGGCCACGCTGAACTTTCTTTTTCCGATCTCTACTCACGCTCTTTGAGAAATTTCGTCATGTCTAAATACGCCCCTCACAGACAATCAGGCAACAATCCACGCGCAACGTCCACCACCGTCTGCCAAAGGTGTTTGGGAACAGGTGGGTACAGAGACTACGCCAAGTTCTGTTTTCCTAGGCTAACGGTGCCTCCGTGCAGGTCACTTCATCTTTGAATGCAAATCGACGCGGCCGTACGTTTCACGTCCGTCGAGGACGCAGCAGCTTGCGAAAGTCAATACGTTGGATAAGCTGAAGCTGGAAGGGAAACCTTCCGTCGAATTGCCAGACGAGTTCAGGACAAAGTGTGTATTCAAAGCTTTGACTCGTGTTTTTTACGTTCTGATTCTCTTCGCCGCCATCAGGACAGGGACGGCCAACGAGTTACTCGAAGCCAAGGAGAAAGAACGCGCAAAGGACAAACAAGGAGAATCATCAAAGTCAAGGAAGAGGCGGAGAAGGTGCGTTTACCCCGTCTTCCAACGTCGCAATGCTAGAAATTCACGATTATCGCCCGGTTCTCTCAGCGCATCCTCGTCGTCTGGTTCAGAATCCGACTCTGGCTCTGATTCAGACTCAGGATCAGAATCAGATTCCTCTTCTTCCGGATCCCACTCTGATTCATCATCCGGATCCTTACGTTCACGCTCAAGGTCTCGCATTCGTTCGCCCGACCGCAAGAGGAGACGTGGAAGGAGCGTTTCGTCGGCAGATAGTCGCGATAGTCGACGTAGAGGGATGGATCGGCGAAGACGTTACTCGAGTGAAGATCCATCCGACAACGACAGGCGGAGACGATAACCACTACGCAGTCCAAGGTTCTCAGGTTGATGCATTGCTTTTTACGTAGATCGCCTCCATCCTATTTCATAGTTGCGGCTTAACCAACCCCTTGCTGAGCTTGTAGTACACGATCGATGAATCCTCTGCGGTGATGGCCATGTAAAATTCTGTCACGCCTCCCATATCCTCGAACGCGCCATGGACTCTGCTCGCGACATGTTAGCATCCGAATAACAAAGCACGTTGCTTTGCAAGCCCACGCGATTCAGGGACTCGATAACGTACAGCGACATGGTCAGATTTTCCGATAGCCAACAGGGCAGGACGTACACGCTCACGTCCTAACAAACAGATGCAGAGTTTCAGTCTAGACCAGACTGCTGGACGTTCGCACAGCAAGGCGCAATGCTTACCGATCCTGGACGGATTCCCCTGAGAGCGGGCCTAGAGCAGGTTTGAAGGTCAAGGACTTGGACATCTTTCCACCCTTGTCCTACGCCGGTTATCAAAGAGGAGGCCACGTAAGCCCAGCGAGGAAATAAGGAGGGGAGACAAAGATCAAAAATTACCCAACGACAGGTCGTTGTACGTTTGGAATAACGCCCCTCCGACGTTTGGATACTTTTTCAGGAGGTGCGAGACAGCCGGGAACTACGAAAGCACACCCCAATTCAGACCAGAAGCCCACGAGCCGAGTTCCAAGGACGTAAAGATGTAGTGTGCGCTTGTTTCATCGTTCTTTTGACAGTTTTTTTTTATCACTCACCGATGGGTGTTTCTCCATTTCAGAACTTCAGCTGGGGAAGGTAGGAGCCGATCGCGAGGCTTTCAAAATTTCACCTCCCACGCCGATCTGACTCGACACTCGGCGAGCTGCTGGCACCGGTACCCCATGTGGGGGACCTTGGTTATCCCAACACCCCTTCTCGTGGTATTCAGTTGGGATGCAAGCCGAACAACGATAGAGCTCTTGTTGGTCACGCCACGATTACCACTATCGCGGAGAGGATCTCGTGCAACCAAAGTCCATGAACGGCTGTCAACATCTGTCCAACGCCCTCGCTACCGCCCATGAAATCGAGAATCGAGATCTTCACGTACGCCTAGAGCATAGCGCGAGCAAGAGGAGCCTAGCACTGATGCCAGGGGTTCTGTGATGACGAATTCATTTCTCCCCCCTTGACTTTAGGACATACATAATATTACTCCATCAGCGTCTTGCGGCATAGTACGACCTGCCACGCTTGGCCATCTGCTCCCTTCCACCTCTTCCATGTCATGTCCATCTAGGGCCGTCAGTTACCTTGACACTGAAACCGAAATGGCGTCATTCGAGAAGGGTGTGGCGTGGCTGAACACCACTCAGCTGTCGCTTGTATTCTGTTTTGGCGGGTCCATGTGCCGCTGCCGGATGCGCGGGGTTAGATCGTGCACAAGACTCCGGTTGTACCTTTCTTCTAGTGGCTTCGCATGACACCCAATTGACACTGCGGCCTTTGGGGACGAATCTACTGATTGTGGCTGTGAGGTATTTACTCAGGCTTACTTGTTGGACTTGTTGGACCTTGTCAACATCTAGATTCCCATGCCAGGCCGGTAAACTCCCACGGAGCGTGAGTTTACGATCACAGGACGTAAGGTTTGCTGCGGAAGGGCGCAAAGACGCTGCGCCCTCAGGCCTCAAGTGCGAGAGGATCCACTGGACTCCACACTGGTGTGATGGCGAGGATCTGGAAGGATCCCAAATCTGGGGGTGGTCTGGGCATGGACTCCGGCACTCCCTTACTACGTCTGAAGGGAATTGACCGCAAAAATCCATTCTCTCAAAGAATAGTACTACGTTTGACGTTTCCGTACCCCTACCTGAGGTCACCGCAGGACTTTGATGGTGATCTTGTGGAGTACCGAAGACGCCGTCATGACCCCACCCGCATCAGAGCGAATTCATCGACGTCCTCGATCTCCATCTCGTTTTTCAATCATGGTACAGGTAAGTATGGAATTGTGGATTTACGCGGGGTGAGGGGTTGCGGAGCCGCGCCATACATACGCAGGCGATTCCTTCCGTTCGTCTGCTACCCTCTCTCCCACGCCCCCACTGTATACATCGATGTCCGCGTCATGGACCCTCCTCACCTGGTCGCGTTTTTAGGGAGCCAGCTGCCCCTACTGTCCAGTTCATTCTCACCCTATGGTCCCCCCTATAGCTGAAAGAAGCCCAATCAGTCGTCAACTGCCTCCGTGTGTCATTCCTCCACATTTCGCACGGTAGTTCGGGGATCACTTCAGAATCTTCGAGAGAAAAAGAATTTCCAGATCCGAATCCAGCGGCATCCCCTTCGGCCTTGTCTCGCGCGCCTACGCTTATTCAAGTTGACGTATTGCAGACGCGCGTATGCATTTTGCAATTGGTCGAATCCACCCGGCTCATGTTCCGAATATCCTTATTAACAGCTGGGTGAGGACCCACCGACAACATCTTTCATCAACTTCTTAGTACTATCAGTATAGAACGAAGACGGGTCAAGGAAACCAAAACAATCGTTGGATATTCCGGTGATCTGCCAACGCAACATTTACATGTAGACGGCGACCACACCTCATCGACCAAAGGGTGCGGCCGCGGGGATCACCCCTCAAGCGAGCAATGAAGATGAATGAATGAATGATCAGGGTTGATACCCCTTCCGAGATGCCCGACTGGGCCGGCATATGGCGGAACATATCAGCCTAATCCTACAGATTCTCACTACGAGCGCGGGAGGGCGGGATCGCCCGAAGTGCCAGACTGTTGTAGATGGAAAAGCAACCCTGGTGGAGGTTTGACGCCAGGAAGTGCGGAATCTAGTGTGAATCGTACGGTGTATAACAGTTGCACAGCACAACACAGTGACTGTCGGCGACAAGAGAGAGTAGTCGCGAGATCTAGAGGATACAGTGCAGTCCAAGAACGGTCAAATTTTGACAAGCTATTGCGAATTTAGGTTCCCGCTTTTAGCCCTCCATCCCCACTCGTGCGAATACCCAGGGAGAGAGGTTGACCGTTGAACGTTGAATGTTTGGACCGTTAGTCCAGGACCTCCAAGTCGCCATATGGTTTAGCCTTGAAGTATGTTTCATCGAAATGATGAACCCTGACAAAACCATCTTCTCCGCCAGAAGCATAACACGTGCCGGTGGGTGATACAGCGATACTATTCGAGTGCCAACGTGCGATCAGCAGCTGTCAAGAGTAGAGGCACATCGGTATCGAGGGTGACTAACGTGTTGACTGGACCGAAATGTCCTTTAACTCGGCCAACTTCCTCCTCAAAGATTTTGTGCCAGAACCTGGTCTCGAATTTGCCCTGACGAAGGGATGTAGTCGTCACACTCATGGCTTCTTGACCACCACCGAGTAAGATCTAGGGTCAAACTCATCAGAAAGAAGCAACAAGGTTTCATTGATTGGCTGGACGTTGGGCGCCATGTATTGGCGCCGAGGTATTCGTTCGAGATCTACTCACGTATGGTTTACCGAAAGCAAGTGCTGCACTATTCAGTGGCGTTTCTGTCGTGTACGTTTTCAAGACTTTGAGATCCTTGGTCTGATGCAGCTGTGGGGTGGCTGGGGATCAGTAAACAATGAAGGATTGTTTCCCTTCTATCGCCAGACATGGAGATCGCTTACTCTCGCGGCTTTGTCTTTTGAACTGGTGATGAAGTAGGTACGATCTGGAGACATCTGGAGGTCTGTAACCTCGTCTCCATGGGCTCGCTCGTTGTTGTCGACTTCCTCTCCGGTTTTGTAGTCAAAAATTGCGACTTTGCCGGACATGTGGCCGGTTACGACGCGGTTTGGAACGCACGAAAACGCACAGACGGTGGCTTTTGATCCGATAGGGTTAAAAATGTGAGCCGGCTCGCTCGCCTCTGTAAATGGTCAGGGATCAGCACGAGTTTGTTGGGGGTGTTACAGTGACAAACGTCTCGTCCCGTCGCCGTCTCGGCTGATATTGAATACGCGGATGGCGCCCTGAAATCCCATACGCTGTTCCGTTATGCAAACCACTTGGTCATCAGTTTCATTAAAAGCCACGCTTTTGACGGCTGTGGGAAATTCCCACTTGTACAGGCATTTGCCTGACTGGACGGACCACAGCCTGAGGGTGTTATCGGCCGAACCGGACATGAGAAACCTGGATTGCGCTAGTCCAGGTGGTTTAATATGTTCACATGGGACAAATTAAGGACTGCGGGAGACGTACAGTCGACATCGATCGTCCAGACCGTTCCATTATGACCGTCGTAAGTTCCGAGACGCTCGCCGTTGTGGGAGAACCAGACGTTGATAACGTGGTCTTTGGAGCAGGAGAAGAGCAGGTCTCCCTCCTTGTTGAATTTGATCTGGGTCAGTGATCGTTCGTGGCCTGGAATTCGAGTATGAGCCTGGGCTTGACAGATTGGATTGGAGGATAAGAACCCTGTAGTAATATCGGTCGCTATGGATGAGAATGTGAGTAGGTCCAGGGTGCAACGCAGACAACCATCTACGGACCATGTCTACTCTAGAGCTTTATCAACGGGGATCTGGATGAAAAAAGATGAAGGCCACGTGGGAATGCTTGATCGAGAATAGTCCGCACGATTCGATTCGAGAACCGTCGACGGCGTAGAAATGAGCGGTAAGTTCTGGAATATTTTATGAGATTCTTTTCATTCCCTTTGTTGGTGGTGGTGGTGTGTTTACTCCAAGGGAACTGATGGCGATTCCAGCGACTGGAGCAGGAACAGTTGGGTCGGGACGTGGCCACTGCACGTCATGGTTCCCACGAGCCCAAGATCATGAACCCCTAAGAGGGGACTGGCTGCGACCTCGTCGATTTGTTCTTAAACACCGACGTCTCTCGCAATGTCCTCTGCAACAACGACCGAATCAAACGCCTATAATAACACCAACGGAATCACTCCAATCATGTCTTCCGCCGCGGCAGTCTCCCGTCAGCGAACGCCCACTCCTCACTCGACCAAGCGGGGTAAGTCGACTCGACCGCAGCCGTGTTTATTTTCCAATTCGCTTCCCATAACCTTCCCTCTTTCTCCGTCGCTTTCCTCCTCCTGCGGCCGTGATCTGATTTACCGGCATCGGTGCGATTGATGTGCGCACGATTCCCACGATTGCTTGTACTTCGGAATTTCACCGACGAAATTAAAAAACCGCGACGCTTGTCGTGTCCTTTCCCCCCCCCCCCTTTTCCCACCTTTGGACACGCTCCTTTCTTCTGGTTATGCTGACCCTTCCCCTCCGTTGACCAGACAACCTTCTATCTCCCCCCAGCGACAAACCACCCTCCGACTTCCCTCCGAGTTCTGATGTTGATCTGCTCTTGCCCGATATCGAAAGCCCTCTGAATATGTCGGACAACAGACCTCCGTTTCCTGCAAGAGGCCGTCCCAGGTCTCGGTCCTCTTCACACAGATTCCCGCCTCTCTCATCCCGTCAGCCTCAACCCCTCTCTGCGTCCTCTTCTAATTCTTTGATCTATCCTCGCACTTCGCCCACGGTGGAAAATCACCCACAGTACCTCCATTACGTCCCGCCCCAACCACACTATCCTCCACACACCAGTTATGCCAACCCTTACGCCTCCCAACCCATGATTACCACCCCAGCCTACGCATATAGTCTGCATTCACCCACCGATATGCAAGGTGCAATGGGTCCCCCTGTATACATGCACTCACACTCACAGCAGCAAGATCCTCCCTCCTCGAACTTGTCGTCTCCCCGCCCCTCTCCATTCTCACAGCATGGGCATATACCACCTACCCTTGGCCATCAGCCATCGCCTCCTCCTCCTGTGACATCTGGCCCGCCCCATTTCTCGAGCACCCCAGGCTATCATGCCATGTCGTACTCTTCTCAGCCACCTACCCATTTTGGGTATCCGTCCCCCCAGTCTTACCCAAACCCCGGCTATCAACCGGCGTACCCCCAACCATCTTTTCATTCACCCTACCAGCCCGATCAGGATAATCAGTGGTGGTATTCGAGGCAGTACGAGGGCCCGCAATTCTTGCATCAACAGCCTTACCACATGCCATATCAGACTCAACAACAACAGTCGCCAGCGGAACGTTATCGGCAACAACAGTTACAATCGGGTCCTTCCTCAGACATCCAGTTGCGATCCCCTCACATATCCCAGCCACAAGCTAGGTTTACGCCAACTCAACCATCGCAACCCACTGTACCGACTTCCCCACCTCCAAAATCAGACCCGCAGGTCCAATCGCCGCCGCTGCCGCAAAGCAGTGGTAAGGAACCGGTCCGCCAGCCATATCATCCCAATCCTCCTCCTCAGAGGTCGGAGTGGGTGATGTGGGCGGGGAACGTACCTTCGGACACCACTAATGAGGAGCTTTGGAAGTTCTTTAACAAACCTCCAGACTCCTCAGACGAAGCGACAGAAGAAAATGCCGGCGTATCGTCCGTTTTCCTTATCGCTCGATCAAACTGTGCGTTCGTAAACTTCGACACGGAGGCTCACCTCAGTGCTGCGATTGCCCGATTCAGCGGTCAGAAAATTCGACCCGGCGATCCAAAATGTCCAAACTTGGTTTGTCGGGTGCGGAAAAAAACGGATGATTTGAGAGCCGGAGTTGGTGGTCAGCGAGGCGTTGGGTTACACATGAAGTGGATCCAGGAGCGGAAACAGAAGGCGGGGATGGGTGGCAAGTCCCCGGTGGACGACGTGACCCAGGGTGCATCCAATCTTTCTCTGGCGAGTGACGAAGAAAGTGGCGGGGCAGGAGATGGGAATCGTTCGTTTGAACAGTCTAGCGGGTCGGGGTCTTTCACGTCCTCAACGTCGAGTATTCTCCAACAACACTTCCCTAAACGCTATTTTATCCTCAAGTCGCTGACTCAGGTAGGTATTTATATGTACATCTCATCCTTCTTATCCTTCAGCCGTTTGATGTCCTCAACTTACGTCTTCTCCCCGCTAGTACGACCTGGATCTTAGCGTCGAGAAGGGTTATTGGGCTACTCAGAGGCATAATGAAGTCGTTCTCGACCAGGCGTACCGGAATAGCACCGATGTTTACTTGGTATTCGGGGTGAACAAGAGCGGAGAGTTTTACGGGTACGCCAGGTAAGGTTTTTTGTTTCGTCGCTTTTAGTTGGGTCTTTGGTCTTATTACGTCCAATAGGATGGCCGGTCCGATCTTGGAGAGCGATACGAAAGTTGCGTGGGCGTCTCGTACCAATTCCCCCACGTTTACGCGTGGCGAACGAATCAATTCGATTCCATCTGCTTCTTTGCCAGACCCTCAGTCACCCCGGATCATCCTTCCACCCGCTGAACAAAGGTTTGCTGATAGCTCTCCTTCCCCTTTCCCCGCCCCTAGCCCAGTCCTCGGTCGTAGCCCATACAACCAACCCCCGTTTCCGGTCTCTGAAGGCGCCACCCCTTTATCCTCGGGTAGCCATGGTGGTGCCATTGATATCGATAGGATGGACATTCCTGGCGTGAGCAATGATGGGGATGACCTCCGAACCCCTAATCGGGAGACAGTTTCCGCGCCCGCGGAGCTCCACCAGTTGCATCGAAAGATTGCTGTGGATACACCGGAAACTAAGTTCAGCGCTGACGTGGTCCCAGGCAGTCACGAACACCGAAACCAGCAGTTGTCCAACATGAGGACTCATTCGACGCCGGTTCAGAAGGGCGTGTCTCCATTCCAGCCGGCTTTACCGACCCAACAGGCAATCAGGGAGCAAAAGCGACAGGAATCACACGAGTTCCGTTTAGACAGGACCGCACCCTTCCGCGCCCTGAGGCATCCCCCAGCGAGCGCTTCTGCTGGGGCTGGAGGACAATTCGGCACTTCATCGATGAGCACCATAGAAGAGCAACGAAGGCAAAGCAGAACTCCCGAGTCTCTGCTGGATGCCATGAAAAAAGACGAGCGTCCCGAAGTCGACGAGGAAGGCGAGCCCGAGCGTGTACCATTCCCCGGTCAGGTAGAGGGTGCAGCTGACGGGCGAGCAGAGGAATCTCAGACTTGGGGAGAACCGTTCAGGCTGCAGTGGATCAAGACGGAGAGGCTTCCATTCTACAGGACGAGACACCTCAGAAATCCATGGAACAACGATCGGGAGGTAAAGGTCTCACGGGACGGAACGGAGTTAGAGCCGAGTGTGGGGCAGGCGTTGTTGGATGAGTGGGATAGAGTGATCGAGACGCCTTCGGCGGAGAAGACGTCTCAGCAACCTGGTCAGGGGGGGACAGGTAGTGGTGGCAGACAGCAGGGAAGGGGTAAGGGGGGAGGTGCCGTTGGAGGTGGTCAGAGGGGGAGGAGGTAGGAGGGCGGGAGGGCGGGAGTGGATTCGGAGGGAGAATGTATCGTGATCTTCTCCACACCTCTCCGTAACTTTTTGCTCACTAAATTATTCTTGTAGCCTAAAAATCAGCGCTCGTGGCCGCTATTACTTTCACCCGTTCGTCCTTGCTGAAACGCACGCATGCGTACAGCACGAATCACACGCCGTGCACATCACAACGCAACTGCATCGTGATAACAGTATCCTTCCATTTTCCTGTCAGTTTATAACTCGTTGTAATCCTTCGTTTCCGGGAGGGAGTAGAGGGGAGTGGAACATCTTTTGCCTTCCGGAATTCTCGTCTTGCCGACCATCCACAACGCACTCCGAGACAAGACTAGAGGTTTGCTAGGGTCTTGGTTTAATGGTAGGGGAGTGGAACACGCCGAGCGATTCGTTCTCCTCTTTGCGGATTGGAGATGCCGAATAGTGCCCTTTCCCATCCCGAAGCGTCCCTGTTCGCTTTTCCCGTCCGTCCGCGCACTGGATTTGGTTTATGCTTCCTCCTTACCTTTTCTTGCATCCCTGCACCTTCGTCGCCCATTGCTTTCGACTATATTCGTTCTTTTGCCTCACATTGATCGTCATTCCCAGCATTGCTATCACTACCGCTGTCTCTTCTTGCTTTGATTTTTATCGTCTCCAATGTCGATTGCCGTGTGTATGTCCTTCTTGTTAAATTGTAGCGTTTCCATTACTTCCGCTTCATCTTAACCCCTATGTACACTTGTTTGTTCCCCCTCGCTTAGATAGTATAAATACGCTCAACCTTCATGAATATAGTTAAGGGCCTTCGCCCCTCACTGAGGAACAGGTCGGAACTAACACTCGTTAGTTTCCAACACTTCTTTCACTGTCTTCGCTACTGAATAGTCCTCTTCTGCCACCCCTCTTTTCACTATAAGCTTTCCCCCTCGCGCGTATACATACACACACCTTCATTACTTGCTCTCCCGTTCCTCCTTTTTTGGTTTTATTTTCCTCAGTTCATCGCCACGCCCTTCGCGTCTCGTCTCTCTATTTACGCTTTCTAACGTAGTTTATTCTTGGGTCTTACGCCCGTAGCTGGGTCAACCTGGTCAGTCTCTTAGTCACACATGTAGCGCCAGAACTTTCTTTGTTCGCAGGCTTTGTTCGTGTCTCTCAAGCGGAACTTCACACGCTGCACAAGCAACTCAGTGCACCTTCAGTAATGATTAATGATTCCTATGCTCTTATATCTTCGCGCTAGGGCGGCGCGGCTTTCCGTCACCCGGTTTTTGCCTCCCTGACCCGCACCATACTCCGGTGACACCTCCCCAGCCTCCTCACACATGTCGCTTGTCGCGTCCATCACATTCTGCTTCAACAACAAGAACACCCTCTCATTCCATTCGGATGGACCAATCCCCTTCTGCTTCAAACAACTCATGACAACAATCCCACAAATTCCAGCAGATGTCGACCTCTCCGGCCAAACGGTCCTCATCACGGGTGCCAACTCCGGAATAGGTTTCCAATCTGCCAGGTTGTACGCGAAACATAAGGCGAGGGTGATCTTCGGGGTGCGGAACATGGAAAAAGGTGAAACCGCCGCTCAGAAGATCCGGGACGAGTTTGAGTCTGCTGAGATCAAGATTATGAAAGTCGACATGGAAAGCTATGGAGTGGTTAAGACCTTTGTGCAGGAACTTGAGCAGACCGAATCTCGAGTGGACATTGTCGTTCTGAATGCTGGGGTTTACCGATACAAAACTTCCAGATCTCCCACAGGATATGATATACATCTCCAGGTCCGTACCTTGTGTCGAAAGATTCGGAAAACCACCGATCATTGACCATATCCACTGTCAATCAGACCAACACCCTCGGATCAGTACTCCTCGCCCTCCTTCTCATCCCCACTCTCCGCAAGACCAGAAACGTGAGGGGGAAACCTGCCCGATTACTGTTCATCTCTTCCGAAGGTCACGCATTCTCCAACTTTACCGAGAAATCCCTTCCTAATGCCTACCGCACGCTGACGGAGAAGTCCCCAAAGGCTGCCAACGGACAACCGTACCATACGTCCAAGCTCCTGACGCTCCTCCTTGCCAAGCAGCTGGCTGAGAGGGTTGACCCGTCAGAGGTGATCATTGGCCTCGCCACCCCTGGATACGCCGAATCGGAGTTACTTCACGATTTTCGAAATCCTGTCACAAGGGTGGTTGAAGCCATCTTCTGCAGGTCGATGGAGAACGGTGGAAGGCTTTGCGCG
>MU118021.1:96729-119139 GCA_014904855.1 Thelephora ganbajun
ACAATTCCATAAGGGGTACTATTCCCATGCCAAGTGGGGGCGGTAAGTATACATCTTCCCCCTCGAGCATTGAAATATCGATGATCGGGTGCTGATACAAACGACTGATCACAGGACTTCCTCGTATAGTCAAAGCAATGCAGGCCGAGAATTCGCAAAGGAACTATGGGGGCAAACCATGGCCGTCTACGAAGAACAAGCCCCAGGCTTAATCAACCTCCATACCCTCGGAACATCCGATGTATCAGCGTGAGCAATCCACCAATGCTGGATGCTTGCTCACCCATCTATCGCGACAACCCATATGCATGGATTGCAATCTTCAGTCTACCCCAGGCCGTAACATTCCACCTGGGTTCAAACAATCGATATCACTTTCTCGTCGTGACCTGCCTGCCTTCCCCACATGCTCGCCCGCTTTTTACACCGCCCTTATCTGTGAACTAGAGGGTACCCATGACATGTGATGAGTTGTTTGTGAGTGGCTCAATCATCATTTGATTTCTATGACACGACAAACGAATCAGAAGTATGATTAAGAATCTGGACTTTCGGCCATGCGGCCGTACACTATCACTTGGTTTTCTTGTTTGGAGTGTCGTCGAAATCTATCCCTGCCCAGAGTGAGTCCTCGTCCGGCCAGCGTTGGATACACTATGCGACATAATCAGTTTGAGAGAAGCGGTCTTCCTTCACAGGAGACACCTGGGGATCGTAGTGGTAACCATCCTCTCCATATATGAAGAGGAGTGGATATCGGAGACATTCGCACATTACACATCCGTCGCTGATCCGTTGGAATGGATCATCCTGGAGGTGGACAACAATATCCCGGCAGTCGTATGACTGAGTTTTGTCCCCTGGACGATAACGGCAACCTCATCAGATGCTAGGAGGTTGAACCGACGTGGATCGCGGTTTCGGTTGACAGTGAGTTGTACGGAAACATCTCGACAGTGTGTGCATTCGAAGATTTCAGATGGATTCGTGAGTGTTGTGGCCCAGCGATGGGTTTCGATGATAAGGACCTGGAGGTGCTGCATAATGTGTGCGTCGAGGCCGACGTTTCGGCGTATTCGGTGCTCCAGGGCTACCCAGGGGTCACATACATATAAGTGTGCATATACAGGACGTTCTCCGTCTCGTGGGAGCAGAGGTGCCTTTGCGTTCACTTTTCCCTTTCTCGTGAGGTACGGAGCCCACGATATCGCTGTGAAAGGGTTGGCTGTTACTACTGTACAACCGCTAGACTGTCCGACTGTCCAGATTCCTTCACCCCTTCCCTACAACGACCCAGAGGACATGTTGTCGCCGAGTTTGTATAACGTCCGAACTCCCTGACAAGACCCTCTATCTCTTTTACCACCTCCGGACACACATGAGGGAGTTTGCCTCCAATCTTGAGCGAAATTGCCCGGCCGTCGGAGGTCTGGTGAGCCAGATACGTCGTCAAGTGTCCCCAATCATGATCGCTCAGGGTAACACCTTCCAGATACAGGGAGCGAAGCGAGGGGAGGAGTTTCCTTCCGGCACCTGGTCCATCCGGGTTCGACTTAAGGAAACCTTCGGATACGCCACGTTGGAGAGGGCTAATATTCTGACGTTCGGCATCGCGATAAGTAGGTCCTCCAATTTGCTCGTAGGAAGATTTGTATCAAAATAACATGCATGCTCTTGGGGAGTGAACGCGATAAAATCGTGACACAGGTTCTCCAGAACGCCTGGAGGAGCGATTTGGGCTAGGGATACTTGAATCTTCACAAGGAACGGGCTGCGGGGGTGAAATCCGTCTATGGTTCTGACACGTATTAAGAAGTAGTCGTGGGTAGAGTAGGCTTTGATCCCCAGCCCACCCTGAAATCCGTGATCACCTCGGAAGTAGTGTTGCAGGTACGGCCCGAGGGTTTGCGAAATGTCTTCGATCGTGGCATTGAGTGTGGTGAGTGCCATGCTATCCAATGGGCGGGGGAACGCTAGTCGGTTTAACAACCTAAAGACGGGGCGGAATTCTCCCGTCAAATTGAGCCTTTCCAAGCGATGCAGTAGTACTTGGGAGGTTGACCCATCACCATCGTCTTCGGGAATTACAGAACCAACCAAGGAAACCGTTTTAAGGCCAGGATTTGAAACGAGGATCATAAAAAACTGGGAGGTGGTTGGAGGCGACCCTAGCGAGGATTCACAGATGTCGAGCGATAGGGTGGTCAGAACTGTGGTCTGTTGCGCGAGATGGTCCCACGACGGCATCCTGAACACACCGTGGAGGAAGAGACTTTGTAACTTTGGGAGACGGATCTGGGCGAAGAAATCCGAGAGGTCCACAAGGGGAGCCCCCCAGCGTCGCAAATCGATCGATTCGATCAACCTGTACTGAACGCCCCCGCCGTCAGGGGTTAAGAAGGAAATGATGAATGATAGAAGGTTTCCGTTGTCGCACAGGAGATGGACTTGTCGTACTACGTCGCGTGTGGCACGATCCCTAAGCGCATCCTGAAGGTGAACGTCGAGGAACCACTGTGGACCGTTCGCGCGGCCGTTGAATACCAGGTCGAGTGGAGTACCTCTGGAGTGATGGTGTCGTTTCCCCCATTCCCGGAAAGTATTTCCCCAGAAACTCCAAAGCTCCGGAGTACGAGATGCGACCTCGAACCAATGATGGCAGACGAGAAGGAAGTTGTAAGACCCGTTCCGGAACCCATTGAAGCGTGAATCATCGCATGAAGTCGGATATTCCTGCCGAACGAGAGTCCAGGAGAAGATGTCTCCAAGGATTTCGGGTGGCACGCGCGTGGATATGTTCAATAACGAATTTCGAGCGCGTTTTAGCTTGATTGTGTCTCCCTTGCCTCTTCTATCTGCTCCTCCAGGGCTCTTATCAACTCGATGTTGGTCTCTCGGCCCATACTGGACCCCATGCTTATCAGTGTTACTCGGTACTTCGAAGTGTATTGACTTACATCGACAACGATCCTTGGTCGAGGTCTTTGGGAACTGGCGATTCGTCACTCTGGACGGGAGGTGGTGGTGGCATCGCAAGGTTGAAGGCGGCGATGTTTACCTTGCTTGCAAGGCTTCTCCACCCCCTAAATTATCCCGCTTGTCCTTAAACATCGCGGCATCCCTATGTCTGTTTGGCCTTGTTATTCCTCTGATGCCGCACCCCATCGACGAGTTTTCGATCTACACCAGTTTTCACCTGTCGCTTGTGTGAAATCAGAGGCGCTTTATCACCCTGCGAACCTCAAAGGATTCGGATGATGAAAAGATCGGCTGTCGCACTTACGAGGTGTTTTCAAGGGTTGTTATTTTGCGGGAGCAGACGTGTATCACGGGTCAGGAATGGCAGAACCTTCTCGTGCAACGCGATGGCTTGGTGATGTTACGAAGTCTCCTGCCGCATCGACTCCCTATTGGTTTCTCATCTCCTCTATGCACCGGCGCATCCCTCATTATCGATTGTCCCCCGTCACGCAGTGCACACCCACTGGAACCATGCCTCTTTGCGGAACACCTGTTCAGAGAGTGGTTAGCGTTTATTGGTATGTGCGCGGAGGGCACCATAAAAAACCAGCCCGTCCCTGCTGGAACGATACACGTTCGCACAGCGGAGCACTGACGATGGGCAATTAAAACGCGAGGACCTACCAGAAACCATCGAACCGGTGATCGGGGTGAAGGTCATTGCAACCTACTGTCAGGATTATGGTTTGTCGGCGAGTAAATTTCGAAAACCTTTTAATCCTTACGATTTCACATTCCTTACCCTACCAATTTCCCCTGATACCCTATCAGTTTCACCTTTTTAAACAGACACTTTTGTAGTCACTCTTTATTCCATTTTGCCTTGCTCACTCACACAGACACAAGATCGTCAAGACGAAGATCATATCCAACCCATTCGTATTTTGGAACCAACTTATCTACCGTCGAAAGGTTGGAAGCCTATCAGGTGGGACGTGCTGCACAACATGCGCCCCTGAGTGACATTGGTTGTGAAGCTCTCGAAGGAATCAGTGCTGGAAAGGAGACCGACCCTAGGCGACGATGTCACGCGACGGGTCAGTCCCAACGACACTAGCTACTGGAACCTCAGTCTGTCAAAGAGCTTTAACTTCCTTGGCACGCTGGAACCGTTCCCTCTGTCTACACTTCCTGCCCTCTAGAGAAGCTAGCGGAACATCCTTGAACGGACCAACCCAAGCAGACCTATGAAGAACGGGTTCACTAGAAGAAGTCAAGACAAGTATGGATAACAAGTCAAGGGACCAAGAACCTTTGAACGTCATGCGGTTCAGGAATTGTGGGATCATCCTCATCATCACCTAACTCCACTCTGGGAGGAGAGGTGAACTCCCTTTCTAACATGGCCAACCAGTCTTCCAGACGAAGAATCTGTCAGGATCGTACAGTTTTGAGTGGTAATTTTTCAAACTTTTTAAATCCTTACGATTTCCCGTTCGTTACTCCCCTAAATTTCTTAGTGCCCGACTTTATTTCTTCTATTATAAACGGACATTTTCGTAGTCACTCTTTTGTCCATTTCGTCTTGCTCACACTTCAGACCTCAAGAAGGAACAGGAGTTTTATTCGTAGTACTGATACCGGTACTACCTCGGCCAACTACTCGAGAACCGCGCTACGATCCGTAACCCACCCGTCGCTGTATTCGAGCTCATCCTCGATGTCTTGGGCCCCACTTTGAACCACCTCGGACTCCCGCACCTGGCGAACTTCGGCCTCAATCTCCCCCGCCAACAGCGAGTCGAACTCCTCTTGTGAGATCGGAAAGATCAACTGGAGTTCTCCCCCGACGTTGTCAGAGGAACGGAGACGAGCGAACACTGTGGAGTTGGGCATCATCATCACCGCCCGCATCACGCTCAAAAGCCGATAGCCCCTCGCTCCCGGACTCAGAGTCTCCATCTGCTCCCGATTCAACGTCACGACGGGCACGTCGCAACTTGGAACGGAGGTCTCGTTCGACTCCGATCCAGCGTTGGTATTTGGGATGGGACCCTAAGGCTTTGCGGTAAGGATGGTAGTCCCAAAGGGAGCGATGCTGTTGACGTACAGCTGAACGGCCTTGTTCCTGCCACGCACCGACGAGCCAGTCTTCAATCTCCCTCTCTTCCTCGACCGAGATTACTCGAAGAGTGGTGGTGGACTGATCGACGGTCCTATGAGGAGCACAGCAAGGTGGAGGAACGACGATGGGTTCCTTGTTCTCAACCGGAGCTACAGTCACCGGACTACTAACGGTAGCAGGTGCTGGTTCTGGAGGAGAACCCAGAGGAGACGAAGGAGGCGAGTGCGAAAAGGAAGGCGCCGCGCCCGAACCATCAATGGGAGGAGTCATCGGATGAGGACACGTGCACATCCCGCCACGAAGAGCGATCAAGGACCGACGGTGGAGCTCAATAGAGTCCGACAGATTGGTGGTATACAATACCAATCCGTTGTGCTTCTCCTGAAGCAGGTCCACGCAGCGACGATGGCGGTTTAGCCTCTCATTGGCCTTCCCCAATTCGGCGTTCACCTTCTTATTGGCTTCGAAGGAGTGATGATCCACAGCGAGGAGACGAGTGTTGAGGAGAGCGACTGTCCCCTTCAACTCCTTCAACTCCGACTCCAAACGATCGTTCTATGCGATATACTGGTTAGCCTTAATCGGGTGACACGGTATATCAGACATACCCTAGTACGATCCGCTTCATGGAGAGCCCACAAACGGTCGGCCACTATGGCAGAGTACTGAATGCTTCGCGATGACCACTTATGGGGCTCGTCGAAATCTTGGAAGTCAATAAGACCCGCTTGAACCAGGTCGAAGAGAACCTTCTCATCATCGGCCATGTCCCTACCACGACGAGTATGGTCCATGTTCTTGGACGCTCCGATCGCCTGTTGCCAAACGATGTCGTCGAACAAGCAGCCGCTCGCATATTGTCGACAAGGGAAATCGTTATCTGCTTGCGAGATAACGGCGTCGACGAGCTATAAAGGCAAACTGAGATGAGTTTCACAAATCGAAACTCGGTCAGCTCGCCTACTGAAGACATCGTTGGGTATTCAAACCCATAGCTATCCGGAGTGGCCTTCCCATACTTGGAATGAGGACAAGAGTCAATGCGAGAGATCCTCTGGTTACGAGGAGTGATGAAGGTGCGATTGTTCTCTAGAGTCATGGCAGGGGAAGAGAGGAGTTGGTGAGGAAAATAGCGAAGACCGCTCGTGATTAAATAGTCTTTCCGCTAAGTCCCTTCTCCCTCACAAACAAGCGCTGTCTTACCCCGCCACACTTAGTCATCGGCCCGCCATGGGAACGATTGGTCACCTAAACCACCGCCACACCGACGAAGGTCCAGACCTTTCTCTATTGTGCTGAGCAAGCACATTCTATAAATAATCCTTCCACTCATTGTTATTGGTTTATCATTTCCTTCTCTCATTTTCTTATTGCTTATCTAAAAAGATGGATGACGAAGACGGAACTCCGCAAGGACCGCAAGGAGTTCCATCACGGACCGACGGAACTCCGCAGGTCTGTGCGCAATCACATGGGGTGCATAGCATGGTCTGTGCGCGATGGACCTGCCCTAGAGTAGAGTAATATTTAAGTAGGCCTCTCTAGCCCTTGTAGCTCCCCATCTTGATTATCATCGGATATCCTCTCCCCTCTCGCTAAGCCTGGATAGTGAGCGGTATTTAGGCTGAGGGTGCCTTTGAGAACATTTCGACACAATCCCTTCCTCTCCCACTCTTATGGACTTCTAGAGATCAACTCTTTCCGAGGGATCTCTCCTACATATAGTGGCCAGGGCACCTATCGGTAACCCCCTTGGGTCGAATCCCGCGTAGTTCAGACACTATCCGACGCAATCTCGCTGCTGCCAGTTTGAAGAGGAGTATACCGCTCCCGCTGGAATATTGAGTGAGTAGGCATACAAGACGAGTATCCTTGTGCGAGGTCTTGCAAACCTCATTAGTGCCGGTGAGCGATTGGGCTAGAGTTGTCAGGCCACTCTAGCCCAAACGCTCACCGGCACTAACGAGGTTTGCAAGGCCTCGCACAAGGATACTCGTCTTGTATGCCTACTCGCTCAATATTCCAGCGGGAGAATAGTCCTCCTCTTCAGACTGGCAGCAGCGAGATGTCGTCGGATAGTGTCTGAACAACGCGGGATTCGACCCAAGGGGATTACCGATAGGTGCCCTGGCCACTATATGTAGAAGAGGTCCCTCGGTAAGAGTTGACCTCTAGAAGCTCGTAAGAGTGGGAGAGGAAGGGATCGTTGTCGAGGTGTTACAACGGCACCCTCAGCCTAAATACCGCTCACTATCCAGGCGTTAGCGAGAGGGGAGAGGATATCTGATGATAATCAAGATGGGGAGCTACAAGGGCTAGAGAGGCTATACTTATACTACTCTACTCTAGGGCAGGTCTGTCGCGCACAGACCATGCTATGCTCCCCATGTGATTGCGCACAGACCAACGGAGTCCCGTCGGTCCGCTGATGGAGCTCCTTGCGGTCCTTGCGGAGCTCCGTCTTCGTCATCCATCATTTATGTAAGCTATAAGAAAATGAGGGAAGGAAATGATAAACCAATCATAACGAGTGGAAGGGTTATTTATAGAATGTGCTTGCTCAGCACAATAGAAATGAGTCCAGGCCTTGATCGGTATGGCGGTGGGTCGAGTGACTAATCGTTCTTCTCGGCGGGCCGATGACTAAGTGTGGAGGGGTAAGCTGACGCTTGATTGTGGGAGGAAGAGGACTTAGCGTGAAGGCTATTTAATCAAGAGCGGCCTTCGCTACTTTCCTCACCAATCCGCTTTTCTTCCCCACCATGACCCTCGAGAACAACCGTACTTTCATCACTCCTCATAACCAGAGGATTACTCGTCTTGACTCTCGCCCACACTCCAAGTATGGGAAGGCCACTCCAGATAGTTATGGATTTGAATACCCAACGATGTCTTCAGTAGGCGAGCTGACCGAGTTTCGATTTGTGAAACTCATCTCAGTTTGCCTTTATAGCTCGTCGACGCCGTTATCTCGCAAGAGGATAACTCTTTCCCTCGTCGACAATACGCGAGCAGCTGCTCGTTCGACGACATCGTTTGGCAACAGGCGATTGGAGCGTCCAAGAACATGGATCATACTCGTCGTGGTCGGGACATGGCCGATGATGAGAAGGTCCTCTTCGACTTGGTTCAGGCGGGTCTTATTGACCCACAAGACTTCGACGAACCCCACAAGTGGTCCTCAAGGAGCATCCGATACTCCGCCGTAGTGGCAGATCGTTTGTGGGCCCTCCATGAAGCTGATCGTTCTCGGGTATGTCTGATATACCGTGTCATCCGATTAAGGCTAACCAGTATATCACATAGAACGATCGTTTGGAGTCAGAGTTGAAGGAGTTGAAGGGGACTGTCGCCCTCCTCAACACTCGTCTCCTGGCCGTAGATCGTCACTCCTTTGAAGCCAATAAGAAGGTGAATACCGAGCTGGGAAAGGCCAACGAGAGGTTAAACCGTCATCGTCGTTGCGTGGATCTTCTTCAAGAGAAGCACAACGGGTTGGTAATGTATACCACCAACCTGTCGGACTCTATAGAGCTCCACCGCCGATCTCTGATCGCACTCCGTGGCGGGATGTGTACTTGTCCTCGTCCGTTGACTCCTCCAGTTGATGGCTTGGGGGCAGCGCCTTCCTTCTCACACTCTCCTCCGTCTTCTCCTCCGGGTTCTCCTCCAGGTCCGGCCCCTGCTACGGTTGAAGAACCGGCGACACCAATTCCCGTTGAGAACGATGAGCCTATCGTCGTTCCTCCGCCTTGTTGTGCTCCGCGTAGGACAGTCGCGGAATCGACCACCACTCTCCGGGTGATTACGGAGGCTGAAGAGCGAGAGATCGAGGATCGCCTTGTTGGGGCTTGGCAAGAGCAACACCGTTCTGCTGTACGTCAACAGCATCGTACTTTCCGGGATTACCACCCTTACCGCAAGGCACTAGGATCGCGTCCCAAGTACTCCCGTTGGCTCGGGGTGGAACGTGACCTCCGCTCCAAGATGCGACGTGCCCATCGTAACGTTGACTCGGGAGCAGATGGAGACTCTGAGTCCGGGAGCGAGGGGCTATCGGCTCTTGAGTGTGATGAGGGCGGTGATGATGATGCCCAACTCGACGGTGTACGCTCGTCTCCGCTCCTCTGATAACGTCGGGGGAGAACTCCAGTTGATCTTTCCGATCTCACAAGAGGAGTTCGACTCGTTGTTGGCAGGGGAGATAGAAGCCGAAGTTCACCAGGTACAGGAGTCGGAAGTGGTTCGGTCCGGGGCTCAGGATGGAGATGACGAGCTCGAGTATAGTGACGGGTGGGTTACGGATCGCAGCGTCGGCCTCGAGTAGTTTTGCTGAGGTAGTACCAGTATCAGTACTACAATTAAAACCCTTTTTCTTATCTGTTGGTGTGAGCAAGGCGAAATGGATAAAAGAGTGACTACGAAAGTGTCCGTTTGTAAAGGGGAAATGGAATCGGGTATAAGGAGAAATGGTCAGGTAATGATCGTGAAATCGTAAGGATTAAAAAGTTTGAAAAATTACCAGCCGAAACTGCATAATCCTGACAAGAGTGGCCTGACAGAATCCTTCCGGTCAAAACACGATTGTCCGCCATGGCCCTGAAGAAGTGCCTTTCTACTTTATTAATCTGGGATACAACAGGGAACAATCAGTCATGAGGAGAAACTCGAATCAGAAGCATACAGACCATTGCTTGCTGACTCTCGAGTAAACTCCACAAGTGTTCCCCTACGACAGCCGTATACCGGATGATAGAGCCGACAGCGACATCATCAGAAGAAGACAAGTCAACAATCCCTCTCTCGATCAACTCAAGAAGCATGTGCTCGTCATCGTACATCATACGATCGCGACGTTTCTCGTCTATGTTCCTAAGGGACGAGATACACTGTTGCCACATCTGATTGTTGAAGGAACCGTACGATTGGAAGACACGACGAGGCATCTCCCAACCCTCCTGTGCTAAGACTGCATCGACAAGCTACAAGAAGGATCAGACAACGACAAGACGTTGACGACCCAACTGACCTCCTTGGGAATGTTGGCGTCGAGGACGTCCTGATCTTGGCCTTGTCCTAGCACATACCAGGTTATTCTTTGATTGCGAGAAGAGACGAAGACTTTGTTGTGTTGAAGAGACATGGTGGAAAAGAAGAGCGAATTGCTGAGGAAAATAGCAAAGGCCACTCGTGATTAAATAGCCTTCATGCTAAGTCCCATTTCCTCACCAACAAGCGCTCTCTTACCCCGCCACACTTAGTCAACGGCCCACCATGGGAACAATCGGTCAGCCAACCCACCGCCACACTGATCAAAGTCTGGACCCTACTCAATAGTGCTGAGCAAGCACAATTCTATTTTTACACTCGATGGTGCCATCCTTTCACCTTCATCACGTTATATGGCATCATCATGACACACTCCTTGTTATCCATTTCATTTATCAAAACACCACACTCTTTGTCATCTGTTTCACCCTAACACCTCACCATTCCTTTTGAGGATATGTTAACAACCTAGGTCATTCTAGACCTTGACAAAACCCCATCTTTAGACCTATGATGCAACTAACCGCATCATTGATGACTTCATATTCTAGACCATGACGACATTAACTTCGTCATTGATGATTTCTTTATTCATCTCATTCTGGGTGTCAGGATTGTGCAGTTTTGGTGACTAATTTTTGAAACTTTTTAATCCTTATGAATCACGTTCATTACCCCACCATTTCTCCCTATACCTGACTCTGTTTCCCTTTTAACAAACGGACACTTTCGTAGTCACTCTTTTATCCATTTCGCCTTGCTCACTCACACAGACACAAGATCGTCAAAACGAAGATCATGACCAACCCATTTGTATCCTCTGGAATCAACCTATCTGTCATGAAGACTTTATCCTATTCAACTTGGACTTACAGGAGGAACCTAACAAGCTATGTGTCTACTGCCCTATTAGAGATAATGTCCTTAACATCTAACTCTCTAATCTTGTTCTGGGAAAGAAGTAGTAACAGCCTAACGTCAAAGGGTTAAAAGCCTATCAGGTGGGACATGCTGCATAATGCGTGCCCCTGAAAGACACTGGTTGTGAACCTCTCGAAGGAATCAGCGCTGGAGAAGAAGACCGATCCTAAGTGACTATGTCACTCAAAGGATCAGTTACAACGACACTAGCCAAAGGAGTCTCTCCAAGTTGAAGAGCCTTAGCTTCCTTGGCACGTTGAAGTCGTTCCCTCTGTCTACGCTTCCTACCCTCTAGAGAAGCTAACAGAACATCCCTGAACGGACCAACCCAAGCGGACCTATTAAGGACAGGTTCACTAAAGGAGAGTCAAGACAAGAACAGATAATAGGTTGAGGAACCAAGTACCTCTGGACGTCATGCGGTTCGGGAATCACAGGATCATCATCACCTGACTCTGCCCTAGGAGGAAAGGTGGACTCCCTTTCCAACTTGGTCAACTAATCTTCAAGACGAAGGATCCTTCCCGTCAAGACACGATTGTCTGCCATGACTCTGAAGAAGTGCCGTTCTATCTGATTAATCTGGAATACGACAGGGAACAATCAGTCATAAGGAGAACCTTAGTCAGAAGCATACGAACCATCACTTGCTGACTCTCAAGCAAACTCCATAGACGTTCCCCCATGACAGCCATATACCAAATGATAGAACCGATGGTGACATCATCGGAAGAATCCAAGTCCACAATCCCTCTCTCAATCAGCTCATGCAAGACATGCTTGTCATCGTACATCATACAATTGTGACGTTTCTCATCTATGTTCCTAAGGGATGAGATACACTGTTGCCACATCTGATCGTTGAACAACCCGTACGATTGGAAGACATGACGATGCATCTCCCAACCCTCTTGTGCTAGAACAGCATCGACGAGCTACAAGAAGGATCAGACAACGACAACAACGTTGACGAACCGACTAACCTCCTTAGGATGGTTCGTGTCAAGGATGTTCTGATCTTGGCCCTGCTCTAGGACATACTGGGTTATCCTTTGATTGCGAGAGGAGACAAAGACTTTGTTGTGACGAAGAGACATGGGAGGAGAGAAGCGAATTGCTGAGGAAACATAGCGGAAGTCCAATGGGCTTTAAATAGCCTTCACGCTAAGTCCCTTTCATCTCACAACTAGCACTCTCTTATCCCACCACACTTAGTCATCGGCCCGACCATGGGAAAGATTGGTCAGAAAACCCACCGCCACACCGACCAAAGTCTGGACCCCACTCAATAGTGCTGAGCAAGCACGATTCTATTTTTACACACGATGGCGCCATCCTTTCACCTTCATCACGTTATATGGCACCATCACGACACACTCCTTTGTTTCACCCTAACACCTCACCATTCCTTTTGAGGATACATTAACCAATCTAGGTCATTCTAGACCTTGACGACTTACACCATGACGCAATTAACTTCGTCATTGATGGTTTCACTTATTCATTTCATTCTGGGCCCCTTCCATCATTTACCCCTATCTTTTAGTGTACAAACTAATTTGGTTTGATCATTTCATCTTTTGCTTCACCCCTTTCCCGATTGAGACCAACCCCCTCTTTCTTCTATTCATTTACCCTTCCCCCATTTCTTATAGGCCCATAAAAATAGGAGACGGAGCTCCACATGGACCGCGATGGAACCCCGCTGGTCTGTGCGCAATCACATGGAGAGCCTGGCATGGTCTGTGCACAAAGACCTGCCCTAGAGTTAGAGTAGTATAAGTATAGCCCCTCTAGCCCTTGTAGCTCCCCATCTCTATTATCATTGGATATCCTCTCCCCTCTCGCTAAGCCTGGGTAGTGAGTGGTATTTAGGCTGAGGGTGCCTTTGTAACATTCAGACAAAGATCCCTTCCTCTCCCACTCTCACAAACTTCTAGAGGTCGACTCTTCCCAAGAGACCCCTTCTACATATAGTGGCCAGGGCACCTATCAGTAATCCCCTTGGGTCAAATCCCGTGTTGTTCAGACACTATCCGAAGACAGCTTGTACCCTGCCAGTTCCACGTTGGACGAAGAGGAGACTGACACCCACTGGAGTACTGGGACAAGCAGGCATACAAGACGAGTATCCTTGTGCGAGGCCTTGCAAACCTCGTTAGTGCCAGTGAGCGTTTGGGCTAGAGTGGCCTGACACCTACCTGGATATCATGAAGGGGGCGAGAGGCACCATCGTCAACATTATTCTTGACCCCGAGGAACCTCCACTCAGGGATAGCTTCCTTCACTAACTATCACTCCCAAGGCCAGACCATTTTGCATGTCATCGTTGATATTGTGCCCCCACTAGCGGGAAGCTCTCACTACGCGTCTGTATGTTGTTCCATCAACAAGCTCTGGGTGGGAGACAATCAGGTTGCTGCGGGACATTGATGATGGTATTTTTTGGAAGCATATGAGCCGGAGCTGATACTGGAAGATGGGCGCTGAGCGCTGAGCGGTTGGATGACCTGGACAGCACAATGAAACATTGGTGCAAAGGCTAAGTCACAAGTCAGATACTTGGACTATATGCCTACGTATACCTGGTAGACACAAATGTAAACTATAAACTCTCATCGCGCTATTCATATGACCAAACAAAGTGCAAGCAAGATTCTTGCCGACGCAGTCGGCGCTTCTCTAGTAAAGGTGGCAAGGGACGTGTAAACGTTGGCGATCTATCCCCCAGGGTCGCCAGACGCCGGCACCCCGCCATTGATCAAAACTGGAACCACTCAGAACTCGTGATCGCCAAAAACGGTGTTCAGCATCTTACCACCAATCCTCCATCATGGTGAGGGCGACCGCCAGGATCACGGTCAAAGGGGTCTTTAAAAAGAGTAAAACCAAAGAACATGCTGCTCCACGGTGCGTCTCTATTCCTCGCGCCTTTGTGTGCTGAAACGAATCTTCCAAAGTATCCGCAATGGCACGCCACCGCGTTGGCGAATTCTCCCACCTGAGATAATCCATATCATCGTCAATTTGCTTAAGCACGACAAACGCACCCTGCGCGCGTGTTCACTGGCAGCGCGCGAATTCTCTCAGGCTGCGTTGTCTTGTATAGGCCAACATATCACAGTTAACCACGTACCTCGCATCAAGCAGTGCATGAAGCTGCTTACCGTCCATTCGGCCTTCCAACATGTCCGCTCGTTAGATCTTGGTGTCACGAGCAAGAGCTCGAACTCCAAGGACCATTTGGAGGAGCAGCTCGCCATCCTTGAAATCTTCGCCCAACGCCAAACCTTGACCTGTCTCTGGCTTTCAAATGTACCATTTCCCTCGATCGAGCCCAGCCAAAGGGGAAAGATTCGAGATATAGTTACCGCACTGGGTTCTACGGTTAACAACCTAGGATTGTACGGATGTCGATTTTCCTCCTACACTGATATGATCTCCTTCATCCGCGCGTTTCCCCGCTGCGATACACTTTATATCCGGGATTGTGTCACCGGTGGCAAGGATTCCACTGAAAGCACGTTTTCCGGTTTACCCGAACACAAACTCTCCCTCGGCGTTCTCGAACTCACCTCTGCTTCGTCGAACGGGCTGATCGCCGATGTCTCGTCCTCAATCGAGAACGCGACCCTGGATATTTCGCGACTGTCTGCCTTGACATGCAGCGTTGAATCTACTGAGCAGGCCCAGTGCGTGGCGACGGCCGCCTCAGCATCGCCTATTCAGCATTTTCAGTTGACATGCACGGAGCCGGGAGGATTCCAAGGTACGTGCGAAATACCCACCGGCTTCTCATTCCACGCTAAGTTTTTTCGTCTGTTCAAGCATTCCTCAACCCAATGAAAAAGTGGCCGCTGGAGTCGTTAACCATCGGACCGATTTCCCACGCAACAGACCGTGCCTATTGGCATGATGCATTCCAGAATTTTCAAACCGTCCCTCGTTTGAAGGAACTCACCATTATATACTACTACCCAAACCTCAACACATTCGACGTGAACTGCTGGGGTTACTTCGATAGCCTCTTTTGCCGGAGAGACATCTTCCCGCGATTAAGGCAGGTCAATATTCGGATCACCATTCAATCGTCACCACCCAACCGCAAGCAGGAGGAAGCTTTGCTTAGTACACTTTACTCGATCAGAAGGTTTCTGCGTGTCACGTTCTGGGGTAAACGTGAGTAAGATTTGTTTCGGTCTGTGTTATCGATCTCACTTGATCACCACCCAAGACTATTACTAGGTATTGACCGCAGGCGCGGAAGATGCGATAGTCGCTCTCGTTCCCCTTGATATGGCCCTGCGTCCTTGGTACACCTCGATCGTTTGGGAGTGGTTGATGAGACGAGCTATTTACCCAGGCGCTGGATTGCTGGGCATAGACGAAGCCATTGCCCACATAGCATCGAGACTGTGACGGCCAACTGAACCAAGACACCTCTCTCACCGCACTGTTTGAACCCCACATGGGGATCCCAATTCTCTTCCTCGAACAATCCCGAACGTTCACTAAACCCAGCAAACCATTCGCTAACTCCGCCCCGAAGCCGATCGGCGTACCTTGAAAGTTCTACGGAATCAACCTATCTTATCCCCTTCATTTTTCTTGACAGATCCTAACCGTCAGCGTTGCTTTACTCTCCCCACCCCTCTCAATGTTTACCTTTGCAGAGTGCACCTACTAAATTGCTTACCCCGGATTTGACTCTCTGTATAACCTGCCGCGTTGTAGACATTAGCTGTATGTACCTCTATAGGGCGTGGATATTACCAGCCTTGTTACGATAAGCGGATGGTAAAGTCAGGATAGATGCTACTGATTCCTTTCACGAAGGTAAGGGTACTCGAGTGCCATAAATCGTATTCCAGGCGCCGCGCTGGGACCAGGCCTAGGAATGTGTCCCAACATTGTTTCGTCAGCTCCTCGGGATAGTGACGCAGCGAATAGTGTAGAGAGAAAAGAGCCATCCGCGGACGTAGGCGGTGAGGTCGTTGTACCTCACCCGGCCGCAGAGTCCCACACAGTAGGTACCATGCTAATGGCTAGGCGTAAATGTATTCCCTCCGGGTCTCATAAAGCGATCATGCGCTCTGATTGACCGGTGTTGCTTCTCAACTACTACACCAAAAGAAAGAAAGAAAGGAGCTATCTGCGCTGTGATCGGTACCTATGTACTTATATGCATCCTGACACTTTTTGTACTGTCCGTGGCATCCTATAATGATCGGACACGCTGGCTGTACGTTTTCTTGGAGATTGGCGTAGTCATCCACAGGTGATCCGCTAGTCCACGGGGACGAGGGGACCCAGGGGAGAGGGAAGGATCACTGAAACTAGCGTAGCTGCCGTGACCCGCGATTCCGAGACAATTAAGACGTAGACTCAAGCTCTACGTCCCCTTCATCCGGTGGAGTGAGAGTCCCCGAGGTTTGGTGCGACACATCATACGTGCGTGATGCGAAATGGAGGGTTCCGACCCCCGGCCTCGTTCCCGTACCATGACCGGACAATGTCATGGTTTCGAGAGACCACGACAAAGCCGGCTCGATAGCAGCTTTCTTTAACGAGAGCATGAGGCGTGACGCCATGATCGGGGTGAAAACCACAGTTACCCTATGGGATGCAAATTGATATCCGTCACTTCGAGAGTTCGCTTCAGCGTCAAAAGGAAACTTACATCCCGGGGATGAGCTGAATTTCCTCCTTAAAATGCACGCAGGATGAGCACAACGCGTGATCGAATACCCTCAGACGTATCGAATATCGCCTACCGGAGCGAACCACAAGAACATCACGAACCACATTTGACCGATGAACATGCATATGAAGTATAGCGTTGCGTCTCGCAGAATAGTATCCAAGATGCTCGGAATGCCCAGATGTCTGGTTGTCCCTCGTCTCTTGGCTGTGACAAAGATGACCGCGAACGTAAGAAGATCTGCGATTTCACGACGTAGGGAGTGCGAGGTGCATCAGAGCCCCCGCGGTGAGATTATGTTGGACATTGGAGAGTGAAAGCGTACCGAAAACAATCACAAGATTAGTAAAAGAGATCTCTCCGTGTTGCCACCGTTTGTAAAAGCACATCTTGAATGCATCTAAATCTATCTCTGGAACCGATTGGACTAGAGGTCGAATGAGTCCGCACACGAACGAACAAACGATTAAGGAGCTTACTCGGATCAATCACAGCCCTGATGAGAAAATAACTTCCGAGGGAGATCTGCGCAGAAACCATGACGAACAGTGCACCGCCAATCAATCTGTTCCTCCCAGTGACACCATAAACCCTGAGGCACATTCAATCCCAACATAAATTCGATTCGATTCGGAGAGGATGGTCGGACCTTAACGCAATCGTTATTTGTGCGAGAACGGTGGCTACGACCGCATGAAAAATTAGCATCCATTTAGTCTTTTGGCAACTGTCGAATTATCGGGCAGGGTGAGGATCGAGGGCAGAGATGCAACGCGCAAAGGAGGTGGGAACGCACAACTATAGGAATTATCAGGATCATGGTATCCCGGTGGTATCGTGGATGAGGACTCACAGACTTTGTATAACTAAACGTGGAGGCGTTGATCCAGGTGAGGTACAACACAGGGGTGTACCTATTCTGCAGCACCGTCAGAGGCATTATAACAAGGATCGTTCAGGATGTCATACAGCAATGAACAGCACGAATACTATCGAATGACCATATGAGTTGTTAGACGTTGGGAAGAGGTGGATGTAAACTCACTCCAGGTTCTCCTTCCAGACCAAGCGTACTTTATCTGTGCGTCGGTCAGAACGTGACACTCAACCACAAAAGATGGAGGGGTACCGGACCTCATCTCCAAACGTCAAGAGATAGTCGTACACCCACAGGCAGTGCATGGAAGCTATAATCATCTGTGCGGGGTCGTACGCAAGTCAGCGTTTACTCCATCCCCGCACGGGCATTCGAGGTTTGAAAGATACTACCTTGAGCGCGAGCCTGGAGAAGCTCATCGAACCGAGGACCTTACGGTGTGAAGAGAGAAAAAAAACACGCACATCCGCTCTCCGGTCGAGGCCAACGCTGTCAAGCTCGCTCCGTCCATCTGCATCGGTAAGTCTACACAAATGCTGTCAGGGGTTGGGGGATAAGGTCGTGGGAAAGGACCAGAGGGAAACGGCGCTGGCCTGGATGCACCTGTTGCCGCCAAGAGTATTTTGAATCTGGAGGAAACGGGTTGGAACCACGTCAATCCAACACCAATCCTACCGGAGCGCTCAACTGTCATTAGCACACATGATGGCCCTGAGTCTCGACCTTCCGTGTTTTGGGAAGCTTATGTATAGTTGTCATGAAAACTAGTCTCGGGTCCAGCTGTTCCGTCCGAGTTGAACTTTACCCGCGCGGTGCGGGGGTAGTGCCAGAACATCTGGCTAGGAGGCCCCCCGTAGATCTCTCTGATAACCGATCACAGAATTTCAACCCCGCTCAGCGGCACTACCCCGCCAGCAGATGACGACCCTAGGGAGTGGCCGGGACCTCCCTACCGGCTTGATTCTAGACTACATGAGGACAACAGAGGACGGACGTTCTGAACTGTTCCGCCTGGGGGTCATAGCCGCTGGTGAGCGCTTGAGCGGTGAGGTTTGTGGGACGGCGCTTCGCGGAGCGGAGCAGGGAGTGGAGTGACCATGTGATTTAACAGCGTAAATTTGGACGCCGAACAGGCGGGTGTGTTGGAGGGGAACAGCCTGTGGCGGAGTGAGACGTCCTCCCGGTCTATCATCGTGGGGATCGACAACCTCCTGCCAAGTTTCGATCCTGCGCGAAATTCTCACACACTCAAATCTGTCCGCATTTTTGTAAATTAATCTCAGAACTGCCGCATGCCACACCCCATTGAAAAACATGGAGTGTGAGGGCACGTAGTAGAATTCAATGCGATAACAGGATTTCAGGTGGAGTGTACCTCGAATGGCACAAATTGAAGTTTGCCTCGGAATCCCCTCCGGTCCAGTGATCGAGTCGAGCGAGGAAAACTCCGCCCAGCCGCTCCGAATCACAGCGTCATCATGACGTTCTCCTTCGTAAGTCGCACTATGACCCCGTCGCGCACCGTGTTACCAAGACGGTCAGGTAGTATACGGAAAGGCCTTGCAGACACAAAGTACAGCAAAAACCGGATGTTAGTCATCGCACAGAATCAGGTGTGTCCTTCAGCGAGTATGAATAAAATAAAGTGTAAATTCAGAAACCCACAGGTTGTTCGGCTGCGGGAGAAGCTGAGTTCAAACCGATGTAGCGGATGCAACTCACATAAGGCCTAGAGGACCGTGAGGGACGAAAAACGTATACCTTGAGCCTGACGCAAGAGTGCCGGCGGTCTTAGACGCAGCGTCAAGTATGCTGCTTGGCGACCTGGCGTGTGGTGAAACTCGACACCTGTAGTGTCCCAACTACTGAACAAGGACGTTCCTCTTCCAACCTCCGGGATGAAGGTTTCGCATGGAGTATTACCTTTTTTTTTCTTAAAAAAAACTGTTAGCCAAAGATGCGCAATCGCGCTGTATATTGTTTCCGTGCACCTAATCGAATGTTCTCGCTTCGGATGAACCGTAAAAGAGCACGAGATACTCTCCGCCGAGAGCCAATTTACCGCTCCCCACTCATCACACAAGGGCCAAGCATTGTCCGTGTGGTAAACGGCAACGTATTGGGAGATTGCGTAAGATTTTCGTTTTTTTTCCCATGGGTATCCCAGACCCGCGATCGTTGCGGCATCCCCAGATACTTGCCCAAGGCGAAGTGAATTCGTTTCATGAGGTGTAAATACTGGAAATAAATCAACGCGTATGTAGGCTTGATATGGCGTTTGCACGCCAAGTAGTTCCTCAAGTAATGCGGCCCTACACCTTTGTGTCGTTGGGAAAAATAAGCCGTATGAACGATACCCGCCTCTGGGTCGCAGGATGTACCAGCCGCTTTGACGCTTGAAAAAGCGCATAGACGGCGACACACGACGGGGTACTTAAGTTCGTACGAGGACTAACACTGGAAAACACCTCGATCAATGGTCAGAGTAATTACGTAAGCACGATCTAGTTGTATACACGGTGGCGTTGGGAAAAGGGGATATACCTTGTCCCTCCCAGCAGCCCACAGCAATGGCCAGAAACTCTCGGAAGTCTCAACACAAACGATCTCTTGCCCAAGAAGCCCAGACACACCGGATGCGCGGCTTCCGTCACCACCGCCCTTCACAAGGTGAGGTCGGAGCCTCCCAATTTGCAAGTCCATCATCCGACGCCCACAGTAAGCGCAAGTTGGTGCATGACGCATGGCATTTTTGCTGTATCGTCGAGCAGATTTCCAGGATTGTTGCTTTCTCTTCTTACAGTGCATTGATCCATCGACTGGTCTGTAAAAAAAAAACGAGGGGCTCATTTAATGTATTACTCTTGTACTCGTGACGGCCACTCGTAACTTAGAAATTTTCGCACTTTTAACCTCGAGCCATATTGTACTGCATCTGGGTCGCCTAGTGTACAGGTTTTGTGGGCTATGGATTGCGTTCCCAATTTTCCAACACCATGACCATCGAGGGGGTCATTTTTGGCGGGGACAAACAAATGTAAACAAAAACACGATCATTGGCTCGGTTGCCGCTTACCAGTCCGTGTTATCAAGGAGGCTTTTCAGCTCCCCATCAACGCTAAGCTAAAGTGGTACCTCGAAAATGACGTCGACCCGAAAGGGCCCGACAAGCATCTTCTCCCAAGTCGCCCATCTTTACGATGATGTAGTGAAAGATCCAACAGCCCTCGTCCCTCGGTATCGTTTTTTAGATGGAACGGATGCTATTGAAGTTTGGAATAATTGTTAAATTACACTCAGTTGTAGCGTATCACACATGCACCTATATATACAAAAGACGTATGGGCGTGAGTGTACTCATGATTGGGAATGGAATCTGTCCAGGCACAGGATCAGTTGTCTGTAGAAGGACACGTCCGAATAGACCTGCGAGATGGCATCCGGTACCCCGAGCTATGACTAGAGAGTTAATGGATGCAAGAAGTGGCACCATTTCAGGAGCTCACCGGAGGTAACCAACTTTTTCGTTTTCTTTTCGATAACGTGGAGGAGCGCTCTGCAGCGCTCTAGATCCTCCGCAGCCCCAAGCCTTTCAAAAACTTCGACAGCACGCAAAGCCTCTGATTTTGCCTCTTCGAACCTGCCTTCTTCATACCAGCACCGAGCCTGCAGTTCCGTCGCATTGCCCAGATGGTATGGGTTATTGACCGCATGTGACTTGACGTGTCCGATGTGAATGTGTGCGTCACCGAACCTGCCCTGGTGGGAAAACAGCTCCGCCAGGGAGTAATGACTCCAAAACTGCTGGAAGCCCCAGTTCGAAGAAGACGCAATCTCAACGGCTGACTTGAAGTGGCTGATGGCCTTCTCTATCTCGCCTTTGGATCGGTATATATGGCCAAGGGCACGGTGACATTGGCAGACGTTGAATTGGTCGTTGATCTTCGAGAAGAGATCGATCGATTGAGATCCAGCCGTTTCCGCAGCGTCGAGTTGGTTACTCTCGTTCAACAATCGAGCGAGCATTCGTAAACACAGCGCTTGTCCCCACACGGAATTGTGTCGTTCGTAAATCTCCAACGCCTCCTTTGCCTGTGATATCCCTTCCTTGGGGAGGCCTAGCATCCGGTTTGCATCGGATAGGAGCCTCAACGACTGAGCGACCTTCAGGTCGTCCCCCCGCTCCCTCCACAGCTTCAATGTGTGGATACGGAGTCGTCCGGTCTCCACACGATTTCCGACCGACTCAAACAACCGTGAGAGCTGGAACAAGCAGTCTGGCTTGAAGGGGTGGCCATCTGAGAGTCCTTCAATCTTTGGCCCTAGCACAACCAGCCGTTTTTTGTGCCAAAAGAGGTGTCCCATGAAATAAGCACAGGCCAGCCAGACGTCGTCCGAGTTTGGGTCAGCGGATGTGAAGACGTCCAGCAGGTGCTCGACATTCACATCCTCCGACATGATCCACCGCGCCTCTTCGAATCCAGGCTCACCAGGATCAACAAAAACCGACAATTTGCGGAAGTAATGATCCTTGGTCACGTGGAGGAGTGAGGAGAATTCCGGTCCCTTTGGGCAGAGATAGTCTCGAAGCGGCGCCAACATGGTGACGAACCCGTTGCTTCGATACGTCAGGGAAAGAACACAGAACTTGTCAAACATGTTCTCCTTGTCAGGGATGGTCGGAAACAACCAGTCGAGACCCTCGTTGATGCCCTGAGGAAAGAAGGCGATGACGCCAAGCAGATCGCGGGCGCTCGGGCCAAGTTTGCAGAATGT